>CM065668.1:1354509-1399509 GCA_033220385.1 Triplophysa yarkandensis
AGACAAATACATTAAAACTATCCAAAACAAGTGAATAACATCATCATCAGAAGAGTTCACTTCATTATCTGACTTAGGTTTTCTTAGAAATGTTTTAGAATTCATTTAATGTTAATTCTTTTACTTTATTGGTAAGGAGATACTCATGAGACAAAGACCGTACTTTTTCCCACCGAAGATTCTCTACAATATTATTCCAGTTCCAGATCTGACATAATGAATTCTAATAATGTCTTTCTGGAAGAGAGCTCTAATTTTATCATTATTTCTTTATTATCTCAGAAGAAAAGCTCATCACATTCCAGATCATTCTGTCAGTTTAAGAGAGTTAAAGAGAGTTAAAAAGAGTTAAAGAGAGTTACAGAGAGTTAAAGAGAGTTACAGAGAGTTAAAGAGAGTTACAGAGAGTTAAAAGAGAGTCACAGAGAGTCACAGAGAGTCACAGAGAGTCAAAGAGAGTTACAGAGAGTTACAGAGAGTTACAGAGAGTTAAAGAGAGTTAAAGAGAGTTACAGAGAGTTAAAGAGAGTCACAGAGAGTCACAGAGAGTCACAGAGAGTCAAAGAGAGTCACAGAGAGTCACAGAGAGTCAAAGAGAGTCACAGAGAGTCAAAGAGAGTCACAGAGAGTCACAGAGAGTCACAGAGAGTCACAGAGAGTCACAGAGAGCCACAGAGAGTCAAAGAGAGTCAAAGAGAGTCACAGAGAGTCAAAGAGAGTCACAGAGAGTCACAGAGAGTCACAGAGAGTCACAGAGAGTCACAGAGAGTCAAAGAGAGTCACAGAGAGTCACAGAGAGTCACAGAGAGTCAAAGAGAGTCACAGAGAGTCACAGAGAGTCACAGAGAGTCACAGAGAGTCACAGAGAGTCAAAGAGAGTCAAAGAGAGTCTCAGAGAGTCAAAGAGAGTCACAGAGAGTCACAGAGAGTCACGGAGAGTCAAGGAGAGTCACAGAGAGTCACAGAGAGTCACAGAGAGTCACAGAGAGTCACAGAGAGTCAAAGAGAGTCACAGAGAGTCACAGAGAGTCACAGAGAGTCACAGAGAGTCACAGAGAGTCACAGAGAGTCACAGAGAGTCAAAGAGAGTCACAGAGAGTCACAGAGAGTCACAGAGAGTCACAGAGAGTCAAAGAGTCACAGAGAGTCACAGAGAGTCACAGAGAGCCACAGAGAGTTAAAAGAGAGTCACAGAGAATCACAGAGAGCCACAGAGAGTTAAAAGAGAGTCACAGAGAGTCACAGAGAGTCAAAGAGAGTCAAAGAGAGTCAAAGAGTCACAGAGAGTCACAGAGAGTCAAAGAGTCACAGAGAGTCACAGAGAGTCACAGAGAGCCACAGAGAGCCACAGAGAGTCAAAGAGAGTCAAAGAGAGTCAAAGAGTCACAGAGAGTCACAGAGAGTCAAAGAGTCACAGAGAGTCACAGAGAGTCACAGAGAGTCACAGAGAGTTAAAAGAGAGTCACAGAGAGTCACAGAGAGTTAAAAGAGAGTCACAGAGAGTCACAGAGAGTTAAAAGAGAGTCACAGAGAGTCACAGAGAGTTAAAAGAGAGTCACAGAGAGTCAAAGAGAGTCAAAGAGAGTCAAAGAGAGTTACAGAGAGTTAAAGAGAGTCAAAGAGAGTTACAGAGAGTTAAAGAGAGTCACAGAGAGTCACAGAGAGTCACAGAGAGTCAAAGAGAGTCACAGAGAGTCACAGAGAGCCACAGAGAGTCAAAGAGAGTCACAGAGAGTCACAGAGAGTCACAGAGAGTCACAGAGAGCCACAGAGAGCCAAAGAGAGTCAAAGAGAGTCAAAGAGAGTCACAGAGAGTCACAGAGAGTCACAGAGAGCCACAGAGAGTCACAGAGAGTCACAGAGAGTCACAGAGAGTCACAGAGAGTCACAGAGAGCCACAGAGAGCCAAAGAGAGTCAAAGAGAGTCACAGAGAGTCAAAGAGAGTCACAGAGAGTCACAGAGAGTCACAGAGAGTCAAAGAGAGTCACAGAGAGTCACAGAGAGTCACAGAGAGTCACAGAGAGTCAAAGAGAGTCACAGAGAGTCAAAGAGAGTCACAGAGAGTCACAGAGAGTCAAAGAGAGTCACAGAGAGTCACAGAGAGTCAAAGAGAGTCACAGAGAGTCACAGAGAGTCACAGAGAGTCACAGAGAGTCAAAGAGTCACAGAGAGTCACAGAGAGTCAAAGAGAGTCACAGAGAGTCACAGAGAGTCACAGAGAGTCAAAGAGAGTCACAGAGAGTCACAGAGAGTCACAGAGAGTCACAGAGAGTCAAAGAGTCACAGAGAGTCACAGAGAGTCACAGAGAGCCACAGAGAGTTAAAAGAGAGTCACAGAGAATCACAGAGAGCCACAGAGAGTTAAAAGAGAGTCACAGAGAGTCACAGAGAGTCACAGAGAGTCAAAGAGAGTCAAAGAGAGTCAAAGAGTCACAGAGAGTCACAGAGAGTCAAAGAGTCACAGAGAGTCACAGAGAGTCACAGAGAGTCACAGAGAGCCACAGAGAGTCAAAGAGAGTCAAAGAGAGTCAAAGAGTCACAGAGAGTCACAGAGAGTCAAAGAGTCACAGAGAGTCACAGAGAGTCACAGAGAGTCACAGAGAGTCACAGAGAGTCACAGAGAGTTAAAAGAGAGTCACAGAGAGTTAAAAGAGAGTCACAGAGAGTCACAGAGAGTTAAAAGAGAGTCACAGAGAGTCACAGAGAGTTAAAAGAGAGTCACAGAGAGTCACAGAGAGTCACAGAGAGTCACAGAGAGTTAAAAGAGAGTCACAGAGAGTCACAGAGAGTTAAAAGAGAGTCACAGAGAGTCACAGAGAGTCACAGAGAGTTAAAAGAGAGTCACAGAGAGTCACAGAGAGTTAAAAGAGAGTCACAGAGAGTCACAGAGAGTCACAGAGAGTCACAGAGAGTTAAAAGAGAGTCACAGAGAGTCACAGAGAGTCAAAAAGAGTCACAGAGAGTTAAAAGAGAGTCACAGAGAGTTAAAAGAGAGTCACAGAGAGTCACAGAGAGTTAAAAGAGAGTCACAGAGAGTCACAGAGAGTTAAAAGAGAGTCACAGAGAGCCACAGAGAGTCACAGAGAGTTAAAAGAGAGTCACAGAGAGTCACAGAGAGTCACAGAGAGTCAAAGAGAGTCAAAGAGAGTCACAGAGAGTCACAGAGAGTCACAGAGAGTCACAGAGAGTCACAGAGAGTTAAAAGAGAGTCACAGAGAGTCACAGAGAGTCACAGAGAGTTAAAAGAGAGTCACAGAGAGTCACAGAGAGTCAAAGAGAGTCACAGAGAGTCACAGAGAGTTAAAAGAGAGTCACAGAGAGTCACAGAGAGTCACAGAGAGTCACAGAGAGTCACAGAGAGTTAAAAGAGAGTCACAGAGAGTTAAAAGAGAGTCACAGAGAGTTAAAAGAGAGTCACAGAGAGCCACAGAGAGTCACAGAGAGTTAAAAGAGAGTCACAGAGAGTCACAGAGAGTCACAGAGAGTCACAGAGAGTCAAAGAGAGTCACAGAGAGTCACAGAGAGTCACAGAGAGTCACAGAGAGTCACAGAGAGTTAAAAGAGAGTCACAGAGAGTCACAGAGAGTCAAAGAGAGTCACAGAGAGTCACAGAGAGTCACAGAGAGTTAAAAGAGAGTCACAGAGAGTCACAGAGAGTTAAAAGAGAGTCACAGAGAGTCACAGAGAGTCACAGAGAGTTAAAAGAGAGTCACAGAGAGTTAAAAGAGAGTCACAGAGAGTCACAGAGAGTTAAAAGAGAGTCACAGAGAGTCACAGAGAGTTAAAAGAGAGTCACAGAGAGTCACAGAGAGTTAAAAGAGAGTCACAGAGAGTCACAGAGAGCCACAGAGAGTCACAGAGAGTTAAAAGAGAGTCACAGAGAGTCACAGAGAGTTAAAAGAGAGTCACAGAGAGTCACAGAGAGTCACAGAGAGCCACAGAGAGTCACAGAGAGTCACAGAGAGTCAAAGAGAGTCAAAGAGAGTCACAGAGAGTCACAGAGAGTCACAGAGAGTTAAAAGAGAGTCACAGAGAGTCACAGAGAGTCAAAGAGAGTCACAGAGAGTCAAAGAGAGTCACAGAGAGTCACAGAGAGTCAAAGAGCGTCACAGAGAGTCACAGAGAGTTAAAAGAGAGTCACAGAGAGTTAAAAGAGAGTCACAGAGAGTTAAAAGAGAGTCACAGAGAGTCACAGAGAGTCACAGAGAGTCACAGAGAGTTAAAAGAGAGTCACAGAGAGTCACAGAGAGTTAAAAGAGAGTCACAGAGAGTCACAGAGAGTCACAGAGAGTCACAGAGAGTTAAAAGAGAGTCACAGAGAGTCAAAGAGAGTCAAAGAGAGTCAAAGAGAGTCACAGAGAGTCACAGAGAGTCACAGAGAGTCACAGAGAATCACAGAGAGTTAAAAGAGAGTCACAGAGAGTCACAGAGAGTCACAGAGAGTCACAGAGAGTCACAGAGAGTTAAAAGAGAGTCACAGAGAGTCAAAGAGAGTCACAGAGAGTCAAAGAGAGTCACAGAGAGTCACAGAGAGTCACAGAGAGTTAAAAGAGAGTCACAGAGAGTCACAGAGAGTCAAAGAGAGTCACAGAGAGTCACAGAGAGTCAAAGAGAGTCACAGAGAGTCAAAGAGAGTCAAAGAGAGTCACAGAGAGTCACAGAGAGTTAAAAGAGAGTCACAGAGAGTCACAGAGAATCACAGAGAGTTAAAAGAGAGTCACAGAGAGTCACAGAGAGTCACAGAGAGTCACAGAGAGTTAAAAGAGAGTCACAGAGAGTCACAGAGAGTCACAGAGAGTCACAGAGAGTTAAAAGAGAGTCACAGAGAGTCACAGAGAGTTAAAAGAGAGTCACAGAGAGTCACAGAGAGTCACAGAGAGTTAAAAGAGAGTCACAGAGAGTCACAGAGAGTTAAAAGAGAGTCACAGAGAGTCACAGAGAGTCACAGAGAGTCACAGAGAGTTAAAAGAGAGTCACAGAGAGTCACAGAGAGTCAAAGAGAGTCACAGAGAGTTAAAAGAGAGTCACAGAGAGTTAAAAGAGAGTCACAGAGAGTCACAGAGAGTTAAAAGAGAGTCACAGAGAGTCACAGAGAGTTAAAAGAGAGTCACAGAGAGCCACAGAGAGTCACAGAGAGTTAAAAGAGAGTCACAGAGAGTCACAGAGAGTCACAGAGAGTCACAGAGAGTCACAGAGAGTCACAGAGAGTCACAGAGAGTTAAAAGAGAGTCACAGAGAGTCACAGAGAGTCACAGAGAGTTAAAAGAGAGTCACAGAGAGTCACAGAGAGTCAAAGAGAGTCACAGAGAGTCACAGAGAGTTAAAAGAGAGTCACAGAGAGTCACAGAGAGTCACAGAGAGTCACAGAGAGTCACAGAGAGTTAAAAGAGAGTCACAGAGAGTTAAAAGAGAGTCACAGAGAGCCACAGAGAGTCACAGAGAGTTAAAAGAGAGTCACAGAGAGTCACAGAGAGTCACAGAGAGTCACAGAGAGTCAAAGAGAGTCACAGAGAGTCACAGAGAGTCACAGAGAGTCACAGAGAGTTAAAAGAGAGTCACAGAGAGTCACAGAGAGTCAAAGAGAGTCACAGAGAGTCACAGAGAGTCACAGAGAGTTAAAAGAGAGTCACAGAGAGTCACAGAGAGTTAAAAGAGAGTCACAGAGAGTCACAGAGAGTCACAGAGAGTCACAGAGAGTTAAAAGAGAGTCACAGAGAGTTAAAAGAGAGTCACAGAGAGTCACAGAGGGTTAAAAGAGAGTCACAGAGAGTCACAGAGAGTTAAAAGAGAGTCACAGAGAGTCACAGAGAGTTAAAAGAGAGTCACAGAGAGTCACAGAGAGCCACAGAGAGTCACAGAGAGTTAAAAGAGAGTCACAGAGAGTCACAGAGAGTTAAAAGAGAGTCACAGAGAGTCACAGAGAGTCACAGAGAGCCACAGAGAGTCACAGAGAGTCACAGAGAGTCAAAGAGAGTCAAAGAGAGTCACAGAGAGTTAAAAGAGAGTCACAGAGAGTCACAGAGAGTCAAAGAGAGTCACAGAGAGTCAAAGAGAGTCACAGAGAGTCACAGAGAGTCAAAGAGCGTCACAGAGAGTCACAGAGAGTTAAAAGAGAGTCACAGAGAGTTAAAAGAGAGTCACAGAGAGTTAAAAGAGAGTCACAGAGAGTCACAGAGAGTCACAGAGAGTCACAGAGAGTTAAAAGAGAGTCACAGAGAGTCACAGAGAGTTAAAAGAGAGTCACAGAGAGTCACAGAGAGTCACAGAGAGTCACAGAGAGTCACAGAGAGTTAAAAGAGAGTCACAGAGAGTCAAAGAGAGTCAAAGAGAGTCAAAGAGAGTCACAGAGAGTCACAGAGAGTCACAGAGAGTCACAGAGAATCACAGAGAGTTAAAAGAGAGTCACAGAGAGTCACAGAGAGTCACAGAGAGTCACAGAGAGTCACAGAGAGTTAAAAGAGAGTCACAGAGAGTCAAAGAGAGTCACAGAGAGTCAAAGAGAGTCACAGAGAGTCACAGAGAGTCACAGAGAGTTAAAAGAGAGTCACAGAGAGTCACAGAGAGTCAAAGAGAGTCACAGAGAGTCACAGAGAGTCAAAGAGAGTCACAGAGAGTCAAAGAGAGTCAAAGAGAGTCACAGAGAGTCACAGAGAGTTAAAAGAGAGTCACAGAGAATCACAGAGAGTTAAAAGAGAGTCACAGAGAGTCACAGAGAGTCACAGAGAGTCACAGAGAGTCACAGAGAGTTAAAAGAGAGTCACAGAGAGTCACAGAGAGTCAAAGAGAGTCACAGAGAGTCAAAGAGAGTCACAGAGAGTCACAGAGAGTCACAGAGAGTCAAAGAGAGTCACAGAGAGTCAAAGAGAGTCACAGAGAGTCACAGAGAGTCAAAGAGAGTCAAAGAGAGTCACAGAGAGTCACAGAGAGTCACAGAGAGTCACAGAGAGTCAAAGAGAGTCACAGAGAGTCACAGAGAGTCACAGAGAGTCAAAGAGAGTCAAAGAGAGTCACAGAGAGTCAAAGAGAGTCAAAGAGAGTCACAGAGAGTCACAGAGAGTCAAAGAGAGTCACAGAGAGTCAAAGAGAGTCAAAGAGAGTCAAAGAGAGTCACAGAGAGTCAAAGAGAGTCAAAGAGAGTCACAGAGAGTCAAAGAGAGTCAAAGAGAGTCACAGAGAGTCACAGAGAGTCACAGAGAGTTAAAAGAGAGTCACAGAGAGTCAAAGAGAGTCACAGAGAGTCAAAGAGAGTCACAGAGAGTCAAAGAGAGTCAAAGAGAGTCACAGAGAGTCAAAGAGAGTCACAGAGAGTCAAAGAGAGTCAAAGAGAGTCACAGAGAGTCACAGAGAGTCACAGAGAGTCAAAGAGAGTCACAGAGAGTCAAAGAGAGTCAAAGAGAGTCAAAGAGAGTCACAGAGAGTCACAGAGAGTCAAAGAGAGTCACAGAGAGTCACAGAGAGTTAAAAGAGAGTCACAGAGAGTCACAGAGAGTCAAAGAGAGTCACAGAGAGTCAAAGAGAGTCACAGAGAGTCACAGAGAGTTAAAAGAGAGTCACAGAGAGTCACAGAGAGTCAAAGAGAGTCACAGAGAGTCAAAGAGAGTCACAGAGAGTCACAGAGAGTCACAGAGAGTCAAAGAGAGTCACAGAGAGTCAAAGAGAGTCAAAGAGAGTCACAGAGAGTCAAAGAGAGTCAAAGAGAGTCACAGAGAGTCACAGAGAGTCACAGAGAGTTAAAAGAGAGTCACAGAGAGTCAAAGAGAGTCACAGAGAGTCAAAGAGAGTCACAGAGAGTCACAGAGAGTCACAGAGAGTTAAAAGAGAGTCACAGAGAGTCACAGAGAGTCAAAGAGAGTCACAGAGAGTCACAGAGAGTCAAAGAGAGTCACAGAGAGTCAAAGAGAGTCAAAGAGAGTCACAGAGAGTCACAGAGAGTTAAAAGAGAGTCACAGAGAGTCACAGAGAATCACAGAGAGTTAAAAGAGAGTCACAGAGAGTCACAGAGAGTCACAGAGAGTCACAGAGAGTCACAGAGAGTTAAAAGAGAGTCACAGAGAGTCACAGAGAGTCAAAGAGAGTCACAGAGAGTCAAAGAGAGTCACAGAGAGTCACAGAGAGTCACAGAGAGTCAAAGAGAGTCACAGAGAGTCAAAGAGAGTCACAGAGAGTCACAGAGAGTCAAAGAGAGTCAAAGAGAGTCACAGAGAGTCACAGAGAGTCACAGAGAGTCACAGAGAGTCAAAGAGAGTCACAGAGAGTCACAGAGAGTCACAGAGAGTCAAAGAGAGTCAAAGAGAGTCACAGAGAGTCAAAGAGAGTCAAAGAGAGTCACAGAGAGTCACAGAGAGTCAAAGAGAGTCACAGAGAGTCAAAGAGAGTCAAAGAGAGTCACAGAGAGTCAAAGAGATTCAAAGAGAGTCACAGAGAGTCACAGAGAGTCAAAGAGAGTCACAGAGAGTTAAAAGAGAGTCACAGAGAGTCAAAGAGAGTCACAGAGAGTCAAAGAGAGTCACAGAGAGTCAAAGAGAGTCAAAGAGAGTCACAGAGAGTCAAAGAGAGTCACAGAGAGTCAAAGAGAGTCAAAGAGAGTCACAGAGAGTCACAGAGAGTCACAGAGAGTCAAAGAGAGTCACAGAGAGTCAAAGAGAGTCACAGAGAGTCAAAGAGAGTCAAAGAGAGTCACAGAGAGTCACAGAGAGTCAAAGAGAGTCACAGAGAGTCACAGAGAGTTAAAAGAGAGTCACAGAGAGTCACAGAGAGTCAAAGAGAGTCACAGAGAGTCAAAGAGAGTCACAGAGAGTCACAGAGAGTCACAGAGAGTCAAAGAGAGTCACAGAGAGTCAAAGAGAGTCAAAGAGAGTCACAGAGAGTCAAAGAGAGTCAAAGAGAGTCACAGAGAGTCACAGAGAGCCACAGAGAGTCACAGAGAGTCAAAGAGAGTCAAAGAGAGTCAAAGAGAGTCACAGAGAGTCACAGAGAGTCACAGAGAGTCACAGAGAGTCACAGAGAGTCAAAGAGAGTCAAAGAGAGCAGCAGAGAGTCACAGAGAGTCACAGAGAGTCACAGAGAGTCACAGAGAGTCAAAGAGAGTCAAAGAGAGCCACAGAGAGTCAAAGAGAGTCACAGAGAGCCACAGAGAGTCACAGAGAGTTAAAAGAGAGTCACAGAGAGTCACAGAGAGTTAAAAGAGAGTCACAGAGAGCCACAGAGAGTCACAGAGAGTTAAAAGAGAGTCACAGAGAGTCACAGAGAGTTAAAAGAGAGTCACAGAGAGCCACAGAGAGCCACAGAGAGTCAAAGAGAGTCACAGAGAGCCACAGAGAGTCACAGAGAGTTAAAAGAGAGTCACAGAGAGCCACAGAGAGTCAAAGAGAGTCACAGAGAGTCACAGAGAGCCACAGAGAGTCACAGAGAGTCACAGAGAGTCACAGAGAGCCACAGAGAGTCACAGAGAGTTAAAAGAGAGTCACAGAGAGTCACAGAGAGTTAAAAGAGAGTCACAGAGAGCCACAGAGAGTCACAGAGAGTTAAAAGAGAGTCACAGAGAGTCACAGAGAGTTAAAAGAGAGTCACAGAGAGCCACAGAGAGCCACAGAGAGTCAAAGAGAGTCACAGAGAGCCACAGAGAGTCACAGAGAGTTAAAAGAGAGTCACAGAGAGCCACAGAGAGTCAAAGAGAGTCAAAGAGAGTCACAGAGAATCACAGAGAGTCACAGAGAGTTAAAAGAGAGTCACAGAGAGCCACAGAGAGCCACAGAGAGTCAAAGAGAGTCACAGAGAGCCACAGAGAGTTAAAAGAGAGTCACAGAGAGCCACAGAGAGCCACGGAGAGCCACAGAGAGTCACAGAGAGCCACAGAGAGCCACAGAGAGTCAAAGAGAGTCACAGAGAGTCACAGAGAGTCAAAGAGAGTCACAGAGAGTCACAGAGAGTTAAAAGAGAGTCACAGAGAGCCACAGAGAGTTAAAGAGAGTCACAGAGAGCCACAGAGAGTCACAGAGAGTTAAAAGAGAGTCACAGAGAGCCACAGAGAGTCAAAGAGAGCCACAGAGAGTCACAGAGAGTCACAGAGAGTCACAGAGAGTTAAAAGAGAGTCACAGAGAGTCACAGAGAGTCACAGAGAGCCACAGAGAGCCACAGAGAGTCACAGAGAGTTAAAAGAGAGTCACAGAGAGTCACAGAGAGTCACAGAGAGCCACAGAGAGTCACAGAGAGTCACAGAGAGTCACAGAGAGTTAAAAGAGAGTCACAGAGAGCCACAGAGAGTCACAGAGAGTTAAAAGAGAGTCACAGAGAGTCACAGAGAGTTAAAAGAGAGTCAAAGAGAGTCACAGAGAGTCACAGAGAGTTAAAAGAGAGTCACAGAGAGTCACAGAGAGTTAAAAGAGAGTCACAGAGAGTCAAAGAGAGTTAAAAGAGAGTCACAGAGAGTCACAGAGAGTCACAGAGAGTTAAAAGAGAGTCAAAGAGAGTCACAGAGAGTCAAAGAGAGTTAAAAGAGAGTCACAGAGAGTTAAAAGAGAGTCACAGAGAGTCACAGAGAGCCACAGAGAGTCACAGAGAGTTAAAAGAGAGTCACAGAGAGTCACAGAGAGTTAAAAGAGAGCCACAGAGAGTCACAGAGAGTCACAGAGAGTCACAGAGAGTCAAAGAGAGTTAAAAGAGAGTCACAGAGAGTTAAAAGAGAGTCAAAGAGAGTCACAGAGAGTCAAAGAGAGTTAAAAGAGAGTCACAGAGAGTTAAAAGAGAGTCACAGAGAGTTAAAAGAGAGTCACAGAGAGTCACAGAGAGCCACAGAGAGTCACAGAGAGTTAAAAGAGAGTCACAGAGAGTCACAGAGAGTTAAAAGAGAGTTAAAAGAGAGTCACAGAGAGTCACAGAGAGTTAAAAGAGAGTCACAGAGAGTTAAAAGAGAGTCACAGAGAGTCACAGAGAGTCACAGAGAGTTAAAAGAGAGTCACAGAGAGTTAAAAGAGAGTCACAGAGAGTTAAAAGAGAGTCACAGAGAGTCACAGAGAGCCACAGAGAGTCACAGAGAGTTAAAAGAGAGTCACAGAGAGTCACAGAGAGTTAAAAGAGAGTTAAAAGAGAGTCACAGAGAGTCACAGAGAGTTAAAAGAGAGTCACAGAGAGTTAAAAGAGAGTCACAGAGAGTCACAGAGAGTCACAGAGAGTTAAAAGAGAGTCACAGAGAGTTAAAAGAGAGTCACAGAGAGTTAAAAGAGAGTCAAAGAGAGTCACAGAGAGTCAAAGAGAGTTAAAAGAGAGTCACAGAGAGTTAAAAGAGAGTCAAAGAGAGTCACAGAGAGTCACAGAGAGTTAAAAGAGAGTCACAGAGAGTTAAAAGAGAGTCAAAGAGAGTCACAGAGAGTCAAAGAGAGTTAAAAGAGAGTCACAGAGAGTTAAAAGAGAGTCACAGAGAGTCACAGAGAGTCACAGAGAGTCACAGAGAGCCACAGAGAGTCACAGAGAGTTAAAAGAGAGTCACAGAGAGTCACAGAGAGTTAAAAGAGAGTTAAATAGAGTCACAGAGAGTCACAGAGAGTCACAGAGAGTTAAAAGAGAGTCACAGAGAGTTAAAAGAGAGTCACAGAGAGTCACAGAGAGTCACAGAGAGTTAAAAGAGAGCCACAGAGAGTCACAGAGAGTTAAAAGAGAGTCACAGAGAGTTAAAAGAGAGTTAAAAGAGAGTCACAGAGAGTCACAGAGAGTTAAAAGAGAGTTAAAAGAGAGTCACAGAGAGTCACAGAGAGTTAAAAGAGAGTCACATAGAGTCACAGAGAGTCACAGAGAGTTAAAAGAGAGTTAAAAGAGAGTCACAGAGAGTCACAGAGAGTTAAAAGAGAGTTAAAAGAGAGTCACAGAGAGTCACAGAGAGTCACAGAGAGCCACAGAGAGTCACAGAGAGTTAAAAGAGAGTCACAGAGAGTTAAAAGAGAGTCACAGAGAGTCACAGAGAGCCACAGAGAGTTAAAAGAGAGTCACAGAGAGTCACAGAGAGTTAAAAGAGAGTCACAGAGAGTTAAAAGAGAGTTAAAAGAGAGTCACAGAGAGTCACGGAGAGTCACAGAGAGTTAAAAGAGAGTCACAGAGAGTTAAAAGAGAGTCACAGAGAGTCACAGAGAGTCAAAGAGAGTCACAGAGAGTCACAGAGAGCCACAGAGAGTCACAGAGAGTCACAGAGAGTTAAAAGAGAGTCACAGAGAGTCACAGAGAGTCACAGAGAGTTAAAAGAGAGTCGCAGAGAGTCACAGAGAGTCAAAGAGAGTCACAGAGAGTCACAGAGAGTCAAAGAGAGTCAAAGAGAGCCACAGAGAGTCAAAGAGAGTCACAGAGAGCCACAGAGAGTCACAGAGAGTTAAAAGAGAGTCACAGAGAGTCACAGAGAGTTAAAAGAGAGTCACAGAGAGCCACAGAGAGTCACAGAGAGTTAAAAGAGAGTCACAGAGAGTCACAGAGAGTTAAAAGAGAGTCACAGAGAGCCACAGAGAGCCACAGAGAGTCAAAGAGAGTCACAGAGAGCCACAGAGAGTCACAGAGAGTTAAAAGAGAGTCACAGAGAGCCACAGAGAGTCAAAGAGAGTCACAGAGAGTCACAGAGAGCCACAGAGAGTCACAGAGAGTCACAGAGAGTCACAGAGAGCCACAGAGAGTCACAAAGAGTTAAAAGAGAGTCACAGAGAGTCACAGAGAGTTAAAAGAGAGTCACAGAGAGCCACAGAGAGTCACAGAGAGTTAAAAGAGAGTCACAGAGAGTCACAGAGAGTTAAAAGAGAGTCACAGAGAGCCACAGAGAGCCACAGAGAGTCAAAGAGAGTCACAGAGAGCCACAGAGAGTCACAGAGAGTTAAAAGAGAGTCACAGAGAGCCACAGAGAGTCAAAGAGAGTCAAAGAGAGTCACAGAGAATCACAGAGAGTCACAGAGAGTTAAAAGAGAGTCACAGAGAGCCACAGAGAGCCACAGAGAGTCAAAGAGAGTCACAGAGAGCCACAGAGAGTTAAAAGAGAGTCACAGAGAGCCACAGAGAGCCACAGAGAGCCACAGAGAGTCACAGAGAGCCACAGAGAGCCACAGAGAGTCAAAGAGAGTCACAGAGAGTCACAGAGAGTCAAAGAGAGTCACAGAGAGTCACAGAGAGTTAAAAGAGAGTCACAGAGAGCCACAGAGAGTCAAAGAGAGTCACAGAGAGCCACAGAGAGTCACAGAGAGTTAAAAGAGAGTCACAGAGAGCCACAGAGAGTCAAAGAGAGTCAAAGAGAGCCACAGAGAGTCACAGAAAGTCACAGAGAGTTAAAAGAGAGTCACAGAGAGTCACAGAGAGTCACAGAGAGCCACAGAGAGCCACAGAGAGTCACAGAGAGTTAAAAGAGAGTCACAGAGAGTCACAGAGAGTCACAGAGAGCCACAGAGAGTCACAGAGAGTCACAGAGAGTCACAGAGAGTTAAAAGAGAGTCACAGAGAGCCACAGAGAGTTAAAAGAGAGTCACAGAGAGTCACAGAGAGTTAAAAGAGAGTCAAAGAGAGTCACAGAGAGTCACAGAGAGTTAAAAGAGAGTCACAGAGAGTCACAGAGAGTTAAAAGAGAGTCACAGAGAGTCAAAGAGAGTTAAAAGAGAGTCACAGAGAGTCACAGAGAGTCACAGAGAGTTAAAAGAGAGTCAAAGAGAGTCACAGAGAGTCAAAGAGAGTTAAAAGAGAGTCACAGAGAGTTAAAAGAGAGTCACAGAGAGTCACAGAGAGCCACAGAGAGTCACAGAGAGTTAAAAGAGAGTCACAGAGAGTCACAGAGAGTTAAAAGAGAGCCACAGAGAGTCACAGAGAGTCACAGAGAGTCACAGAGAGTCAAAGAGAGTTAAAAGAGAGTCACAGAGAGTTAAAAGAGAGTCAAAGAGAGTCACAGAGAGTCAAAGAGAGTTAAAAGAGAGTCACAGAGAGTTAAAAGAGAGTCACAGAGAGTTAAAAGAGAGTCACAGAGAGTCACAGAGAGCCACAGAGAGTCACAGAGAGTTAAAAGAGAGTCACAGAGAGTCACAGAGAGTTATAAGAGAGTTAAAAGAGAGTCACAGAGAGTCACAGAGAGTCACAGAGAGTTAAAAGAGAGTCACAGAGAGTTAAAAGAGAGTCACAGAGACTCACAGAGAGTCACAGAGAGTTAAAAGAGAGTCACAGAGAGTTAAAAGAGAGTCACAGAGAGTTAAAAGAGAGTCACAGAGAGTCACAGAGAGCCACAGAGAGTCACAGAGAGTTAAAAGAGAGTCACAGAGAGTCACAGAGAGTTAAAAGAGAGTTAAAAGAGAGTCACAGAGAGTCACAGAGAGTTAAAAGAGAGTCACAGAGAGTTAAAAGAGAGTCACAGAGAGTCACAGAGAGTTAAAAGAGAGTCAAAGAGAGTCACAGAGAGTCAAAGAGAGTTAAAAGAGAGTCACAGAGAGTTAAAAGAGAGTCAAAGAGAGTCACAGAGAGTCACAGAGAGTTAAAAGAGAGTCACAGAGAGTTAAAAGAGAGTCAAAGAGAGTCACAGAGAGTCAAAGAGAGTTAAAAGAGAGTCACAGAGAGTTAAAAGAGAGTCACAGAGAGTCACAGAGAGTCACAGAGAGCCACAGAGAGTCACAGAGAGTTAAAAGAGAGTCACAGAGAGTCACAGAGAGTTAAAAGAGAGTTAAAAGAGAGTCACAGAGAGTCACAGAGAGTCACAGAGAGTTAAAAGAGAGTCACAGAGAGTTAAAAGAGAGTCACAGAGAGTCACAGAGAGTCACAGAGAGTTAAAAGAGAGCCACAGAGAGTCACAGAGAGTTAAAAGAGAGTCACAGAGAGTTAAAAGAGAGTCACAGAGAGTCACAGAGAGTCACAGAGAGTTAAAAGAGAGTCACAGAGAGTCACAGAGAGTCACAGAGAGTCAAAGAGAGTCACAGAGAGTCACAGAGAGTCACAGAGAGTCACAGAGAGTCAAAGAGAGTCAAAGAGAGTCACAGAGAGTCACAGAGAGCCACAGAGAGTCACAGAGAGTCACAGAGAGTCACAGAGAGTTAAAAGAGAGTCACAGAGAGTCACAGAGAGTTAAAAGAGAGTCACATAGAGTCACAGAGAGTCACAGAGAGTCACAGAGAGTCACAGAGAGCCACAGAGAGTCACAGAGAGTTAAAAGAGAGTCACAGAGAGTCACAGAGAGTCACAGAGAGTTAAAAGAGAGTCACAGAGAGTTAAAAGAGAGTCACAGAGAGTCACAGAGAGCCACAGAGAGTTAAAAGAGAGTCACAGAGAGTCACAGAGAGTTAAAAGAGAGTCACAGAGAGCCACAGAGAGTTAAAAGAGAGTCACAGAGAGCCACAGAGAGTTAAAAGAGAGTCACAGAGAGTCACAGAGAGTTAAAAGAGAGTCACAGAGAGTTAAAAGAGAGTCACAGAGAGTCACAGAGAGTTAAAAGAGAGTCACAGAGAGTTAAAAGAGAGTTAAAAGAGAGTCACAGAGAGTCACGGAGAGTCACAGAGAGTTAAAAGAGAGTCACAGAGAGTTAAAAGAGAGTCACAGAGAGTTAAAAGAGAGTCACAGAGAGTTAAAAGAGAGTTAAAAGAGAGTCACAGAGAGTCACGGAGAGTCACAGAGAGTTAAAAGAGAGTCACAGAGAGTCACAGAGAGTTAAAAGAGAGTCACAGAGAGCCACAGAGAGTTAAAAGAGAGTCACAGAGAGCCACAGAGAGTTAAAAGAGAGTCACAGAGAGTCACAGAGAGTTAAAAGAGAGTCACAGAGAGTTAAAAGAGAGTCACAGAGAGTCACAGAGAGTTAAAAGAGAGTCACAGAGAGTTAAAAGAGAGTTAAAAGAGAGTCACAGAGAGTCACGGAGAGTCACAGAGAGTTAAAAGAGAGTCACAGAGAGTTAAAAGAGAGTCACAGAGAGTTAAAAGAGAGTCAAAGAGAGTCACAGAGAGTCACAGAGAGTTAAAAGAGAGTCAAAGAGAGTCACAGAGAGTCACAGAGAGTCACAGAGAGTTAAAAGAGAGTCACAGAGAGTCACAGAGAGTCACAGAGAGTTAAAAGAGAGTCACAGAGAGTCACAGAGAGTCACAGAGAGTCACAGAGAGTCACAGAGAGTCACAGAGAGTTAAAAGAGAGTCACAGAGAGTCACAGAGAGTCACAGAGAGTTAAAAGAGAGTCAAAGAGAGTCACAGAGAGTCACAGAGAGTCAAAGAGAGTCACAGAGAGTCAAAGAGAGTCACAGAGAGTCACAGAGAGTCAAAGAGAGTCACAGAGAGTCAAAGAGAGTCACAGAGAGTTAAAGAGAGTCACAGAGAGTCAAAGAGAGTCACAGAGAGTCACAGAGAGTCAAAGAGAGTCACAGAGAGTTAAAGAGAGTCACAGAGAGTCACAGAGAGTCACAGAGAGTCACAGAGAGTTAAAGAGAGTCACAGAGAGTTAAAGAGAGTCACAGAGAGTCACAGAGAGTCAAAGAGAGTCACAGAGAGTTAAAGAGAGTCACAGAGAGTCACAGAGAGTCACAGAGAGTCACAGAGAGTTAAAGAGAGTCACAGAGAGTCACAGAGAGTCACAGAGAGTCACAGAGAGTCAAAGAGAGTCACAGAGAGTCAAAGAGAGTCACAGAGAGTCACAGAGAGTCACAGAGAGTCAAAGAGAGTCACAGAGAGTCAAAGAGAGTCACAGAGAGTCAAAGAGAGTCACAGAGAGTTAAAAGAGAGTCAAAGAGAGTCACAGAGAGTCACAGAGAGTCAAAGAGAGTCACAGAGAGTCACAGAGAGTTAAAAGAGAGTCACAGAGAGTTAAAAGAGAGTCACAGAGAACGGACAGAAAGTGCAGAGCCTTGCAGCAGAAGTTCATTCAGTTCAGTTGATGTTCGGTTCAGATAATGTTCGGTTCAGTTGATGTTCGGTTCAGTTAATAAACACTTTAATAAATTATAATGTTATCTCTGATAACATCTTGTAATGACGTCAGTGTTGTGGTGTGTGTGTGTGTGTGTGTGTGTGTGTGTGTCTTCCGGTTCTGTAGAGGTCGCTGGTGTTCCGCTCGAGGTAAACCGGAAGTAGTTCCGGTGAATATCAGATTTCTGTCGGTTCTGGTCCTCGGCTGAGTTTGGAGTCTCCTCAGATCAGATGGATGTGTAGAATGGATCTGGTGAGTGTTGAGCTCTTTAAGGCTTCTCTGATTGACTTCTTTAATGACATTTGTGTCCGCGCTCGCGCGAGCTTCACTGAATGGATCAGAACGAGAGTTCGGTTCTACACGACCGAAGCTTCACGCTCTCAGTGTAAAGATGATAAACACATGTCTACATCTCTCCCGGTGTCTCTCATCTTATCACTTTGTTTTAGGATTTCGGGAACAAACTGCCCCAGGCTCTCTCGTCGAACCCTAAACTGCCCCAGACTCTCTCGTCGAACCCAAAAGTGCCCCAGAATCTCTCTTCTAACGGCAAATTCCTGCAGTCCGGCCCGTTCCAGCAGCACTACAGCCGCCCCATCGGTGTCAAAGTGAAGGAAGAAGACGAAAGTGTGGAGGATTTCTTCCATTTCGGTCAGTTTATCTTCACTCTGTCCTTGTTTTCTGAGAGGAAACTTCTACAGAAATAATACTCTGAAATAATGCTCATCAGAAACAATACTCATCATCAGAAATAATACTCATCATCAGAAATAATACTCATCATCTGAAATAATACTCATCATCAGAAACAATACTCATCATCAGAAACAATACTCTGAAATAATACTCATCATCAGAAACAATACTCTGAAATAGTACTCATCATCAGAAACAATACTCTGAAATAATACTCATCATCAGAAACAATACTCATCATCGGAAACAATACTCATCAGAAATAATACTCATCATCAGAAACAATACTCATCAGAAATAATACTCATCATCAGAAACAATACTCATCATCAGAAAATAATACTCAGAAATAATACTCATCATCAGAAACAATACTCATCAGAAATAATACTCATCACCCGAAATAATACTCATCATCAGAAACAATACTCATCAGAAATAATACTCATCATCAGAAATAATACTCATCATCCGAAATGATACTCTGAAATAATACTCATCATCAGAAACAATACTCATCATCAGAAATAATACTCTGAAATAATACTCATCATCTGAAATAATACTCATCAGAAATAATACTCATCATCTGAAACAATACTCATCAGAAATAATACTCATCATCTGAAATAATACTCATCAGAAATAATACTCATCATCAGAAACAATATTCATCATCAGAAACAATACTCATCATCAGAAACAATACTCATAATCAGAAACAATACTCATAATCAGAAACAATACGCATAATCAGAAATAATACTCATCGGAAATAATTCTCATCATCAGAAATAATACTCATAATCAGAAACAATACTCATAATCAGAAATAATACTCATCGGAAATAATTCTCATCATCAGAAATAATACTCATAATCAGAAACAATACTCATCTTCTGAAATAATACTCATCATCGGAAATAATACTCATCATCAGAAATAATACTCATCAGAAGCAATACTCATCATCAGAAACAATACTCATCAGAAACAATGCTCATCATCTGAAATACTCATCATCATCTGAAATAATACTCATCCGAAGTAATACTCATCAGAAATAATACTCTGAAATAGTACTCATCAGAAATAATACTCATCAGAAACAATACTCATTATCAGAAATAATACTCATCATCTGAAATAATACTCATCAGAAACAATACTCATCATCAGAAATAATACTCATCATCAGAAATAATACTCATCAGAAACAATACTCATCATCAGAAATAATACTTATCATCAGAAATAATACTCATCGTCAGAAATAATACTCAGAAATAATACTCATCATCAGAAATAGTACTCATCATCAGAATTAATATTCTGAAATAGTACTCATCATCAGAAATAGTACTCATCATCAGAAATAGTACTCATCATCAGAAATAATGCTCATCAGAAATACTCATCATCAGAAATAATGCTCATCAGAAATAATGCTCATCAGAAATAATGCTCATCAGAAATAATAGTCATCAGAAATGCTCATCATCAGAAATACTCATCATCAGAAATAATACTCATCAGATATAATAGTCATCAGATATAATACTCATCAGAAATAATAGTCATCAGAAATACTCATCAGAAGTGCAACTGTGTGGTCATATTTGACTTTTACATCTCTGTTGACTTTTCTTATTTTGGAAATGTAAAACATTTTTAGCAGACACGTTTTTCCAAAGATTGCAAAGAGAACAATAGGTAAAAAATTGCCACAAGTTACAAACCGCTATACAAAACCTGTCAGTAAAGAATGAAAGTATTTTTTCCTTTGAGTAGAAAGAATGATGATTTAAATGGGCCAGATGAAGTTGCTGCTGCCAAGTGCCTATAGAAATGATGCTCATGTGTTAACTTTGACATGCGATGAACAATTATTTTTCTCTCATACTTAGCTCAACATCTTCAGCAGCAGACCGGTGAGTGCCTAACGGCCTGTTGTGGCGAAGTAAATCCTAAAATCGCAAACCCCTCCAAACCAAGCAGCCGGCCCTCCGCAGACAGACCGTACCATTGCCAGGAGTGTGGCAAATACTTCAGAATCAACGATATCAAGAGACATCAGAGAATACATAGCGGGGAAAGGCCGTTCCCTTGTTTTCAGTGTGGTAAGAATTTTCCTACATCAGGCGACCTGAAACGGCACGAGAGGATTCACACGGGAGAGCGTCCGTACCACTGTCTGCAGTGCGGTAAGAATTTCTCAGATTCAGGTCACCTGAAACAGCACGAGAGGATGCACACAGGCGAGAGGCCTTACCAGTGTTCCCAGTGCGCCAAGCGCTTCTACAGGTCGGGAGATCTCAAACGGCACCTGAGGATCCACAGCGGTGAACGGCCGTACAAATGCCTCCAATGCGGCAAAACCTTCTCAGATTCCGGACATTTGAGGGGCCACCAGCGCATTCATACGGGAGAGAAACCACACCGGTGCACTCTGTGCGAGAAAAGTTTCTTTCGATCTGGCGATCTGAAGAGGCATTACAGAACCCATACAGGAGAGAGACCCTACCAGTGCTTCCAGTGCGGGAAGAGCTTCTCCGAGTCTGGACACCTAAAGGAACACCGGAGAATCCACACAGGAGAAAAGCCGTACCACTGCAACCAGTGTGACAAGAGTTTTTCCAGGCTGGAGCGTCTGAAGGGTCATCAGAGCATCCACACGGGCGAGAGGCCGTTCCACTGCGCGCAGTGTGGCAAGAATTTCTTCCGCTCCGGGGAACTGAAGCGGCATCAGCGGATTCATAACGGTGAACGAGAGTGAATTTCCAGCCCTTCTCTGATGACGTCTGATTTAATGCTTATGCTTTATGTTGTTCCAAAGCATTTTGGCTAAATGGGGTGTGTGTGAGAAGGGCTTGTATCTTCCTGCATGTGTGTTGATGCAAGAGTGACTCTTTGTGATGTGAATCTTTACTCAACAAATCAAACTCTAAAGGGTTTGCTGATGTTTCTTCTTTTTTTCTTTTCTTCTAGTCTGATCATGTTAATGCTTAAAAGATATCAGGATATTTCAATGTAAAGCATTGTTATAAACATTAATGTTGTAGTCTGTTATGAAGTTCTACCTCCAAAGCATCTGTCCTGTTCCCAAACTTCCCAGATATCTGTGATGCGCTCGGTGCGGAGGTCGACTTCTAATTCACAGTTTGTACATTGAAGCCAGATCAAGTGAACATCGACTCATAAGGACCACCGTATATTATAATAATGTAGAATATTAAGGTGTATTTTTACATTCCCTGTCATTACTTTTCTAACCCTGAATGATCTGTGTCTGTTCTTGTAGCACACATGCTGTTGATTCTCTTCATCCTCCTCATGTGTTCACAGATGATATGTCAATATATATATATGTATATATGTGTATGTATATGTATATGTATGTATATATATATATATATATATATGTATGATTGTTCATCTATAAACCCATTTCACACACTAGAGATATTATTTAACAAATGGGATATTCGTTCTGGTCGGGTTCTTTTTTACATCAGTTGATTTGTGAGTTTATTAGAGATATTGAAAAATAACCTTAATTTAGACTTTACTTTCACCTCTAACCTTACTTTTTCCTGCACATGTATTTCTATTTAACCATTAAAGTGTGTTTAGCGTAGAAAAGATTTCATTCAGTCACAATGTGTTTCCATGGTGATTTGACATTTAATGGTCATGAATGTTTATTCATTTTATAGTCCTATAATAAACACTTCCGCTCTATTTGTTGTTGTTTATGACTTTATCTCCATTCAGTTGTCAGCCTTGATCAGTCTCAGTAGTTCCCGATTGTTTTGGGTTTAATGTTGTTAAGATAATGATGAAAAAAGATTCATTATTGCTAGTTGTAAAGAGAACTGCACTCTTTGCTCAATACTCATGTAGTTGAAGGAAGTCGGGATGAAAACGAAAATGGTTCAAAAATATCCGAACCCATCCGTCAGCTGCACAACTGAGCTTTACGACATTCGCGTTAGCTTTACGTCACCTGTCAGGCGGAAGTCTGGTTTCCAAGGGGACGAACAGAGGCGCCGAGAGCTGCTGGAGACGGTGAGCTAAATTATTTTAAAAATGTCCTTCAATTCATAAAACCCGAGTTTGATCTTTCACGCAAAACCTGCGTCTTAGAATTTCTGTCAAAACGGACCTTATAGAAAGCAAGACTACGGATGACGTCAGAAGATTGGGTTAACGTAAGAACACAAGTTTATAAGAGCCTCGCGCGAGTCATTAGCTGTAATTGTTCTGATTGACGGCTGCTCGTGTTTGTGTCTTTAAATCTCCTCATGTTTCAGCTGCAGGAGTGATAACACACAGATCCGAGGTTTGTTTATATCTCACATTTACATTTCTTCATTTAGCAGACACTTTTATCTAAAGTATCTTACACCATTATACAGATATATATATATATAATCACTGTAGAGTAAACAGATGTGAGATGTCTTCAAGAACACTTCAGTTATTATCTGCTGACACTGAGATTCAAACCAACAACCTTCTGATCACACACACACACACACACACACACACACACACACACACACACACACACACACTGCAGGTGGGGATGTTTGGCAGGTGTTGCTCTGTTTTTTTGTTACCGTGTGAGGGGTTTATGGGAACACTTGACTTGTTTTGTATTCAGATGGATTATCTATAAAATATATGATATAATATATGATATAATATATGATATAATATATGATATAATATATGATATAATATATGATATAATATATGTTCAGTGGTAAATGTTTGTTTTTTGCAGACATACTTCATGGCGGTTCATAAGCCAGTCCTGGAGCTGAAGGATGTCCCTCCCCCTCCTCTCCACAGCACTGCCCCCCTACAGCCCCACCCATGTCTCCACCCTCTTCAGGATCCCCGTCCTCCCCAGCCTGGCGTCGTCACAGTAAGCGTGTGTTCCCACTGTGAAAACGTTGTCCAGAAGCAGCAAGACTCCAGTAGCGGCACGGGTGGAGGGTTTTCTCTTTATCTCTCTCACTCACAAACAGACACCGACCTTCACTCCTCCTCTCTTGCCGAGGGTGGCACTGGTCCACCACTGCAGACGCCTGGGAGCTTCGACCGTCCCACTGTGGGGAACTGCTGCCATGTGCCCTGCTGCTCTGCTCTAAGACAGATGCACGTCTGTTCTTCCCTCTCTAAAGTCCCAGGCGTCTGTTGCTGTTGCCAAAACCTCAGAGCGCAACAGCACCTGTATTCACATGGTGACCCATCCTCACCCCCTCACCTCTGCCCCACTGTGTTCCACGTTGGCACTGAACATGCTCCGCTGTGTGTGAAGGGTGCAATGTGTTTTCACGACTGCTGGAGAAAGGTTGGTGGAGCATGTCCAGTCACATTCTCTTATAATCCTGCCGGAAGAGATACCTCAATGCGGTAAAACTCTCTGATGACTAAGTGAGGGTTTCAGTGTCAAATCTGACATAAATTTCTGCTACTTTTAGAATTTCAACGTTGAGTTGGAGAAAGTATGGCCAAACATTCCCCCACCTGTTCCTCTTCCAGTGTGTAACGGTTGTGGAGTGGCAGGAATGTCGCAGTCCGAAGGCCCACAGGGTGCCCACCACATCAAAATCATCCAGAAATATGGTCAGTGACAAAAACACACAGTTCTGTTACACTGGTTACCTGAAATATAAACACAGGTTTACATTCTGTTGTGTGCAGCACTCACATAATCTTTACGTGAATTAGCAGGTTCCACAGAGAGCTGTGGTCAGGATACACTGCCCCCAGTTGGAGTTTTCTGGGACATTGAGAACTGTGCGGTTCCCAGCGGGCGGTCGGCGGCGACTGTGGTGCAGAGACTTCGGGAGCGTTTCTTTCATGGGCATCGTGAGGCTGAGTTCATCTGTGTATGCGACATTAATAAAGAGAATAAAGCCGTCATCCAGGAGCTGAATAACTGCCAGGTGAAAAAATACCAGATATGACTCAATGGCTCTTTATTTTGCTGCATTTGCAAACTGTTGGTTAATTGAATTCCTACAGGTGACAGTAGCCCACATTAATGCTACGGCCAAAAATGCAGCGGATGACAAACTGCGTCAGAGTCTTCGGCGATTCGCTGAGACGCACACAGTGCCCGCCACTGTCATTGTTGTGTCATGTATGTATTCTTCTTGGAAACAATTGGTTTAACGCCACACACACATGCAGATGTGAGTGATGGCTAATCAGGTTGAGATTATGCTTTTGTGTGCAGCTGATGTGAACTTTGCTAGCGAGCTGAGTGACCTGCGACATCGGCATGGTTTCCAGGTGGTTCTGGTTCACAAAAGTCAAGCCTCACCTGCTCTGCTGCAGCATGCCCACCTGTGTGTCCCATTTGAGGAGTTTGTGTCGGACCTTCCGCCTGGAATGATTGTCAAATTGCAGGTCAGCCCCGCCCACTCCAGGGCTTGTTTTTTTATTTTTTTTATTTTGGAGTCTATTGGTTTTTTGGGGGGGTTTTGAACACTGAGAGCTGGCCACAGCCAAGTTTATTTGTAGTGAATCTTCCTGTGAAAGGCCGCAGCAGCTTCTTGGGCATGAGGCAGCGGGTCTGTGTGAACTGCAGCGGCGCTATCATCAAATCAGAAATCCCAGAGTGCTATTTGTGTCTCTGCTCCTTAGCCCAGTTTCTGCCTTCTGTTTGTGCATCACTTACCCGCTCATCGCGGCGCCAAAGCCGTCGCCAACCGCCTTCAGAGGCTGTCCAATAACTGTGGCGGAAAAGTGCTGGGTGTCTCCGGCAGATGCGCCGTGCTGCGCTTCGCCAGTGTCGACGCTGCCGAGCGTGCCCGTAAGCGCATGGAAAATGAAGATGTACTGGGCCACCGCATCATGGTGTCATTCTCCCCTGATGGGCCTGAGGAGGAGGAGATGCACCAGCCTCTCGCCTCGTCCTTCTCATCAGTCTTCCTCCCCGTGGAGAAGCCACGGTCGCCCCGCCGACCACGGCGGGTCTCTTGCCAGGGAGGTCGCGTCCCGGAGCGCCTGCGTAGCCCAGTGAAAGCAGGCCACGCCTCCTCATGCAGCCCTGTGATGAAACCCCTCCCCCAGGTCAGCTGTGTACCTGCCTATGCCCGCCTTCCCATCATCCTCCAATCGCACGCTTCATATTCTTATGCTGTTCTCATGTGGCGCTGTGTGTGCTGCTGGCTTGTGCTGCTCGTGATGCTAGCTGCTGTCTGTAACGCCTGGCATGCGCTTGGAGGCGACTCTCCTGAGCATATTCCTCTTCTGTCTTCATCTGTCCCCCATCATACCCCCCTCTGTTCCATAAGTGTCGTCAGGAATCGGCCGTCAGCCATGGGGACGTGCTTGGCAGCGTCTTATGACATTACTTTTTGTTTGCTTGTTCACAGGCAGCATGCAGTACAGCCCGGCCAGCGTCTGCCTCGCCTCAGAGTCATGGCCCTCCCTCTGTGCCTGGCATACCCATGGATTTGCTTCAGCGCTCCCGGAGGTATGTGATAATGTATGGAGTTTCACAACTTGTATAAAAATTGTTAGAAGGCTTGCTTTAATTTCCATCCAATCCGATCAAGTGTCACTTCATTCATATTCCTGCTGCTCAGTCTGTAGAGCATTTTGTTAGCAATGCAAAGGTTCCAGTTTGGTGTTTAGATGGTGTCCACCATCCACTTAACTTTTTACAATAAAATTTTTCTTAAGACATATGTCTTAAATAGATTTTTTCACTATTGTTGACTTTATCTTTTTTTTGTTGTGCCTGCGTTTAAGGCGAGATTCTACCGAGAATATGTTTCAGGTCAGCACTCCTTCAGCGTTCAGTAAACTCAGTTTGCAGCGAAGCTATAGTCCCATGCTTCTCTCCCAAAGCTCATGGTCGTCTCGGTGAGGTTATAGCATGATTATTTAAGTTATCTTTCTGTCACTTGTTTCTCATTTTGTTCTCCTTTCATCTCTGCAGGAGTGCCTCCCCCTGCCTGTCCAATCGATCCTCTCCATTCAGTGCTCCGTCACCCAGCAGCTGCACCAAAGGCCCGTCTGAACCATTTTCTGATGGGGCTGACGTGCAGGTCACAAATCTGGACTACAGAATGTCTCGCAAAGACCTGCAGCACATTTTGCGAGATATTTTTGCTAAACACGGCAGAGTGAGTGGAGTCTTATAGGTACACAAGCTTGTAAAATAAACACCTGGCAAAAGTGTGCGCGTGCGTGTGTGTGTGTCCGTGTGTGTGTGGGCGTGCTTGCAGGTGAAGAACGTGGATCTCAGTCCACACACAGACTATCAGCTGAAGGCACGTGTGCACATGAGCTCATTGCAGCAGGCCATCGGTGCCGTCAGTCTGCTGCATCGCTACAAAATCGGCAGCAAAAGGATTCACGTATCTCTTGTCACTGGAGCCAACAATAAGCCACTTACTTGCCTGAGGTATTGCAACTGTGCTACTGTTATGAAACCCAAATGATTCTACTTCCTGATATTGTTTTTCTGTTAGTTCTCAGATTGCGAGTATCCTGCAGGACGCACCGGCCAACTGCCTTCCTCTCTACAAACTTACAGAGAGCTACGAAAGAAAGTGAGACATTAACACACACATGTTAACTATTCTTAATGAGATCACTGCATAGACCACATCTTTTGTTGTTGTATTGTTGTCTTAATTTAAATATAAACACACTTTAGAAAAATGTGAAATATAGAGAAGCTGAAGTGGTGCCATCTGTGTTTGTGGCAGGTTTGGTCGTAAGCTCGCGGTGAGTGATTTATACCATTTACCAGAGCTGTTATGTGTACGAGAGCAGGCTGGCGGACGACTCGTCTGTCTGTTGCCCAGCACCCATGCTCGTCAGAGTCCGTTAGGATCAGCACACTCTCACGACGGATCCAATAATACCAGTCCAGTTCTGTTTGAGGAGCTCGAGTACCACGAGCCTGTCTGTAAACTACACTGTACTCAACAAGACTTCAGGTCTGTCTTGAGTTGTATGCTGCGTATAAATAAAGTGCATTGTTATATTAATACATTGTGGTAATTCTGAACTTGATGTAAAATCTTTAAATTATTAAACTTAAGCTATTAGAATGCACATCAACAGCAAAGGTGTGATTTCCCCTTTACTAAGATTGTACAGCTGGAGTTTCTGATCTCTCATTCATGTGTAATCAGGGTTATGTATGTAATATTTCTCTGCTTTCAGTGAATCTGACTTTGATCCCGATGCCTACGTCATTCCATTTGTTGTGGTGTCTCTGAAAGTTTTGGCTGCTCATGTGCACACTTTACTGCAGACTCATGATGGGACAATACCTCTGCTTAGGTAATGCACGCAGACATGCAAAATAAAGTGAAGTCTGGCCAAATATGGTGTGCCATATTTGGAACTTGTGCTCTGCATTTAACAAATCCAAGTGCACACACACACCGTTCAACAATCCAACCACTAGGCCATGACCGCCACACAGATATGCATGCACAGACAGAGACGTGCTGACAGACAGACAGACAGAGACGTGCTGACAGACAGACAGACAGAGACGCGCTGACAGACAGAACGACAGAGACACGCTGACAGACAGAGGGACAGACAGAGCGACAGACAGACTGAGATATGTCACAGACAGACAGACGGAGATGCGCTGACAGACGGACGGACAGACGGAGACGCGCTGACAGATGGACAGACAGACAGACAGAGACGCGCTGACAGACAGACAGACGCGCTGACAGACAGACAGACGCGCTGACAGACAGACAGACGCGCTGACAGACAGACAGAGACGGGCTGACAGACAGACAGAGACGGGCTGACAGACAGAGACGCGCTGACAGACAGACGGACAGACAGAGAGAGACGCGCTGACAGACAGACGGACAGACAGACAGACGGACGGACGGACAGACAGACAGACAGACAGACAGACAGACAGACAGAGACGGGCTGACAGACAGAGACGGGCTGAAAGACAGAGACGGGCTGACAGACAGACGGACAGACAGAGAGAGACGCGCTGACAGACAGACAGACGGACAGACAGAGATGCGCTGACAGACAGACAGACGGACAGACAGAGAGGGACATGCTGACAGACAGACAGACGGACAGACAGAGAGGGACATGCTGACAGACAGACAGACGGACAGACAGAGAGGGACATGCTGACAGACAGACAGACGGACAGACAGAGAGGGACATGCTGACAGACAGACAGACGGACAAACAGAGAGGGACATGCTGACAGACAGACAGACGGACAGACAGAGAGGGACATGCTGACAGACAGACAGACGGACAGACAGAGAGGGACATGCTGACAGACAGACAGACGGACAGACAGAGAGGGACATGCTGACAGACAGACAGAGATACGCTCTGACAGATGGACAGACAGACAAAGAGATGCGCTGACAGACGGACAAACAGAGAGACGCGCTGACAGACAGAGATGCACTGACAGACAGACAGAGATGCATTGACAGACAGACGCACAGACAGACAGACAGACGCGCTAACAGACGGGTACGCACGGATGGACGCACTGACAGACAGACGGACGGACGGACAGACGCACAGACAGACAGACGCAAAGACAGACAGACAGACAGACAGACACACAGACAGACAGACAGACAGACAGACGAAAAAACAAGCTCACACAAACACGCAGACTCTCTCTGAAACACTCTTTCTGTCCTTGTACACTCAGTTTCCCAGAATGCTACGCAGCAGAGTTCAGTCCTCTGACTGTTGTGGAGGAGGCAAATTTGGAGGGTAGTGTCCCATTAGAGCATCTCATCACCTGTATCCCTGGAGTAACCATAGTAACGGCCCAGAACGGCTTTAAAATAATCAAATGGATTCATAACAAACCGCCCTCGCCCAATACAGGTGTGTGTGTGTTGGTGTGTTGGGGACTCTGTGTTCATTCTGGTGTTCATATGTTGTGAAGATGACAGCTGTGTGTTTGTTTAGATGTTTGGCTTCAACAGCGCAGTAAGAGTCCGGTTGGGAATCCTCAGCTGATTCAGTTCAGTAGAGAGATGGTGGATCTGATGAAGAATCAGCCGAACTGTTTGATGCCAATTACAAAGTTCATTCCCGTGTATCATCATCATTTCGCCAAACAGTGTCGAGTTTCTGACTATGGCTACACAAAACTTCTGGAGCTGTTGGAGGCAGTTCCTCATGTGCTTCAGGTCTCATCTCACACTTTTAACTGCCAGGTCCACATATAATGTTAATAATGTCTGCTTAATTACATTACATACAGATTGTCATAACTCTTCCTTTGCTGTTTTGTATGACAGCTTGGTTTTAGATGGAAAGACCAACACTTGTGATGGCTCTTTTGGCTAACTGTTTGATGTTTCTAGATCCTAGGTTTGGGCTCCAAACGCTTGTTGACGTTGACTCATCGTGCTCAGGTCAAACGCTTCACACAGGATCTGTTGAAGTTGTTGAAGTTTCAGGCCAGTAAGCAGGTGCTGATCAGCGATTTCTCCCAGGCCTATCATTGGTGAGAATATCATCATCCACTCTTTGTCTGCTACAGCAGATTATCCTCGTCCTCATTCGTGTGTCTGTGTCAGGTGTTTCTCTCGGAACTGGCTGGTGGTGGATTACGGAATGTGCGATTTGATGGACCTTTTGGCCGAGATCCCCGATACGACGATTACAATCTTTCACCTGGAGTCTGACACTCTTATTTCTGTACCCAAGAGAGGTGATTAACCCTAACGCTACGAATAATACTCACATCTTCCTGACATACTTATGTGATCCTGTGGCACTTCCTCTCTCCTCAGAGCGCACGACAGATGAAGCAGAACGTACGCGGCAGTTCGGGAAGGAGGTGGTAGATCTATTGAGACATCAGCCTCACTTCCGCATGCCCTTCAGCAAATTCATCCCCACATATCACCACCACTTTGGGCGTCAGTGTAAACTCTCCTACTATGGCTTTACCAAACTTGTGGAGCTCTTTGAGGCCATTCCAGATGTTGTTACAGTGAGCACATGAAGCTTTGTATTGTCGCAAAGAGGCACATGGAGAAAAAGTTTTCAATGGCTTTGTGTGCTTTGTGTCTCAGGTGTTGGAGTGTGGGGAAGAGAGGCTGTTGACCCTGACAGAGGTGGAGCGTGTTAAAGCTTTAGCCGCTCAGCTGGTGAAGTTACTTCGAACTCAGAGAGACTCGGCACTGCCTGTCAGTCATCTCCTTGGTGAATACAGTAAAACGTTTGGATATGCTCTTCGCCTGCAGGATTACGACGCCAGCACTCTGCCTGAACTGCTCAACAAACTCTGCCATGTTGTTAAGGTAGTGCAAGCTTCACAGGTCATGAAAGAAGTTTTAACTTTGAGTTTGTGACTCTCCCTGTCTGTTTAGCTAGTTGACTGCCACGAAAGGAAAGAGGTACAGCTTATTAACAGGAAGTCGCTCCGGGCCTTGACGTCGCAGCTGCTGGCGTTGATGATGTCACTTCCAGAGGATCGTGATTTTCTCAGGGTAGAGGAGCTGAGAGAGCGGTATGAGCTCATCTACGACACGCCACTCAACCCCTGCGAGTACGGTTTCATCTCGCTTGGCGAGCTGCTCAAGAGTCTTCCTTACCTGCTGCAGGTACAGGGTCTGGTCAAGGGGTTGTGTGCTCTGTACTGATGTTGTCTCGTTCTTCATGTCTGTTACTCCTCCCCTCAGCTGTCTGATGATAATGATGGTGATGGTGGAGAGCGTGTGAGGTTGACCAGACTTTATCAGTTTGCCCGAAGCGTCCGTGCGCTGCTGCACACATACCATTATAATCAGATCTTCCTGTCTGAGTTCTGGGGGGCGTTCACAAAATACACCGGCAGAGAGTTCAATCCTCAGACTTACGGCTATAAGACTCTTGACGAACTCCTGGCTGCAGTACCACAGGTACAGCATATTCACTCTCCGTTCTGTTACTTCATCCGGCTGCTTGTCACCAATGTAGGGTTTTTGATTTGATTTATTTTGAACAGGTGGTATGGATTAAAGGTCACGGGCATAAAAAGATCATAGTTCTGAAGAATGACATGAAAGGTAACCGAACCACTTTGGCATTAGTTCCTGGTTGTGTCAGAATTTTCAAATGTTTTGTGATGCTTGAATATATCTACACATTCTGCTTAGGGAAAATCGATAAATTGTTGATATTGTGTTTTTTGTTCTTTAGCTCGTGGTAGTCCTGTGCTCACTGAAGGGAAAAATCCCTGTGCTGAGGAAGAAAACCGAGTCCTTTACAGTCCGCCCAGTGGTATAACACTTGATTTTCCCCACGTGAAAGGTTTGTGTTGCACACATAATTCCAACATTGTCTCTCTCTACCTCTTTCAGGTGAGATGGAGCTGCTTGGTTTGGGTTCTGGTTCTCCTGTGGATTTGTTGTGCGGTCCTGTTCCATCATGCCTCCCGTCTCCTCAGCTGCGGCCTGACCCGGTGCAGCTGCAGCCTGCTGATCTGATGCATTTTGAGACGCATTTTCACAGTCAATCTGACCAAGAGTTGGTTTACGATTGCCAACTCTGGTCCCTCAAAGATCAACACCCAGAGTCACGTAGAGACAGTCAGAATGACAGCGAAATGCTGGAGTCCAAAACATCTTCCACAGACAGTACAGGCCGCAGAACATCACGCAACAAAGTTAAACTGGCAGCTAAATTTTCCTTCACAACTGACCGGCCAGTCTGATTTTTGGCACGCCTCCACGCACATGAAGAACAAAAGTATGCAGTTATTTTTATCGCACTTGTGATTTAAAGGTTCTGTTTTCAGCCTGAGTTAGCTAGAATGATAATGGCTGCTCCTCATGTTTCTAATGATGAGCTGACAGCAGATCATGAGGTTTCTTTATCATGCTGGATCTTCTGTTTTTCCTGAGACATGTTTTGGTTATGTGCAGCACATGGGCTTTATGTTGAGGTGGTTACCTGGTTTGATGTTTGTTGGCATCTGTAGACCCATATTTTAAAAACTCTGAACAGAAGACTTTTTCCAAATCTGATCATAAGTTATTGTTACTGTGTTCAGCATAAGTGGTCTGAAATCAATTAAGTTTATTCATAAGTTCTGAATCACTTCTGGAAAACATCAATAGGAATGTTTTGTTTAAAAACGACTGTGCTGGATATAATAGAATGTCCACACTTTTCGAGGTTGTACACACTTTAAGTCTGAAGGTTGAGTTATGACATGCAGGGTAACGTCCACACACATTTAAATCCTTGCGAGAGGTCTAACGGTCGGAATAGTGAGCTTAACAGCAAGTTTTCCAGATGTTTTTCTGTCTGAGAGTTGCTTTGTTAGTTCTATGCAGGTTGTGCATAAACCCATGTTTGACAAACATTTCATTTTTTTGTGTTATCTGGTAGAGTCGTATGAATTCAGCATAGATTCTCTTGCAAGGTTTTTCTCTTTAACCTTGAATTTGTCTCTTTGTTTGCTCTCTGTTCTTGATGTGTACAATCCAGAAATCATTTTGGACACGCAGTGACTCCCGAGGTTCTGTGTACCCGAGCAGGGCTTTTACAATAGCTTGTATTAGTCGTGGTGTCTCGAGTGAAAGGTGTCAGCCGTGACTTTCCTCAGTGTAAATGTGTCCATTCAGAATAACAATTGTCTAAAAACATGAGTTTGACATGTCGTTCAGAGCATGTGCTGTTGAAAATGTTTATTTCATTAGGTTTCATAAGGTTTTATGTATTGGCTCTAGATGCCTTGGGATAACCTTTCAGGTAAAATATGTTTGGAAGACTCCAGTACCAGTTAACTCAGATGAGGTAAATTCGTCTTTAGAACATGTGTTGTTTTTCTATGCATGTTTGCATAACTCTTACCTCTCGTGGTGTCGGATGAATGTTTGATCTGTTTAACAGAACATCAAGTGTTGAAATCACTGCAGAAATGCAACATGCGTGACTAGATCTGTGTTTCTAGCCATTTTTGTGTTGTACATTTTTTTCTCAATTGATCAACTTGGTTTTACAGTCTTTGTAATTCTCTAAAGTGCCATATACATTACCCCGATGAGTTCAGATGTAAGCAGATTTACACTTCGGTTGCATTTCAATTTATGTGAAAATTATATGAAGTCAAGGGTCAAGACCCTGGAGGTCTTGGTTTATGGTTTAAGTCTCCACCAGCAATCCTATTACAACTTTTATTTTTTTGTGGAATGACCAAATAATTTCTGTTATGTGTAATAAATATCACAAGCATCATCTGCTGTCTTGCTTCATGTGATTTTTATCTATCATACAGGTGCATCTTTTATCTTATGCATCTGACAAAAAAAAATTCTAAGGATTGTAACCCTAACCATCAACCGTTTGCCTTCAAACCAAACCCTAATCATTAAAATCACGATTACTTGGATACACATTCCTGATTATATTTAATTAAAAAGTATCATGGTTGATGTGAGCACAGGAAACAGAACAAAACAAAAAACAAGGTCAGTTTGTTACATTCAAAAAGGAAAATGTCTCGATGTTTATTTTGTTTAAATAATCCACTTACAAGTTAATGAAAACATTCAAGAGAGATTGTTGCAGAAAAATCCGGGCTATGGTTTTTACAAGGGATTACAAGATGCTACCAGTAAGAGATATGTTAAATATACTTAACCATGCCTCATTTATATTTATAGCCATCTGTAAAATAATCCTTTGTTCTTCCTGATCCCTCTGAATAGTTTGTGATGAGTTGATGCTAGCTTTAACCTGAGTGGCTTTGGTTATGCAATGAATCAATCCATACAATTGAAATGTAACAAATAGTACTTTGGGAAATCTGAACAATATCTGTGGGATGAGGGGCTGTGATTCCTGCTCTGGTAATATCACATAATGGCACACTGAGTGGCTCCACAGCAGTCTTTAATGATGGCCACGCTGGTCTTGGTGATGGAAGGTTTGTATTGTGAAGATTCTGTCGTTCGGGCTTTTGGAGCCTCTATTGTGAAAACAGAGAGTGTGATTGAGGTGTGTCGATAAGGAATGTTTTGGTTGCATTTTAAATTACGTCTACATTCAAGGTACTTACCCATAAAAACACTGGAAACTTCAAGTACTTAATAGATGCAGGGTTAACACATGCTATTTATATGGGTAAAAGGACTATTGAATGAAGTGCTATCAATATTGTTTGTTAAAATAAAAACTCTTACTCTGAATAACACTGAACTTCTGTCGCAGAAACTCTTCCATTTCTTTGTCTTCTTCTTGCTCCCTGAGAGAGAAATATACTCATGTATATGTTCTAAACCAATAAAAAGGGATTTTAACATATTTTGGTACCAAAGTAGTATTTTACATAAGTAACAACTATACAGAACCTGTTCTGGTGGAGTCTACAGAAAATTATTTTATTATTTTTTCAGGTTTTTTCAACTGATAACAAGTGTTAAAAAACGTTATTTTTCTATTTATGATGTAGTAGGTATTTTACATACAGCAAAGTATGGTGACCCATACTCAGAATTCGTGCTAGGCATTAAACCCATCCAAAGTGCGCACACACAGCAGAGAGCGCACGCACGCACACACAGCAGTGGGCAGCCATTTTGTGCAGCGCCCGGGGTGCAGTTGGAGGTTCAGTGCCGTGCTCAAGGGCATCTATTCATGATTTGCCGGCAAGAGAATTAGACCCACAACCCTAGGGTTAGGAGTCAAAGTCTCTATCACTAGGCTTTGGCTTCCCCTATTATTCTATTGGAATGTTGAAATAAAATGGGACCCAAGGTACTTTAATGGAGAATCTAAAAAGCAAGTGAGATATACATCTGTCATTAAAGACACATGCAAGTTGTGTTAGTTGTTATTTGAGTGTACAAGCATCTGACCTCAGTCGCTCAACCTCTGCGTCATCCACCAGAAAATCTCTTTTCTGCACCAGCTGATGAATCTCTAGGATTAATTTCTCTTCTTTCTGACGATGTTTCTTTGTCTTTTCTGCATCTGTATGATGTAAATGTAGACACAAGCTGAATTCAAACTGTGTGTGTCTGCATATGTGTGTGCGTGTTTGTGCTCACCTGGCATCGTTACAATATTTCTCAGCTCTTGTTTTAGATTCATAATCTCTTTACAGAGTTGAATATCATCCATCCTGAAACAAAGAGAAACCTTCTCAGCATTTAATGAAACTAATATGCAAGTATAAACATGTCAACAGTATGTGAAATTTCACAGCTAACAACACGGAGACAGAAACTTTATTTTTTCTGGTATTTTTGTAGATTGACAGAGCATTGCATTAGCAACACAAAAGTCACACAAAAATTGTCTGTTAAAATACTAGAATTGTTTAGTTTGGCCTTGATTTATGTCTTGATTAATGTTTAACATATTCTATTAGCATATAAAAGTTTGCTAAATGATAAGTCAGGTCAGTACACACAACCTTCTCAATGAATTTATTTTATTTTAGAATATACAATTCTGTAAATGACTTCTCAAAAAAAGAAACCAGTAACACCTAACACTTAAACAACACAATGTAACTCAAATTCAATCACACTTTCGTAAAAACTGCCCCCTTAGTTAGTAACAGTGTAAGCAAGTGGAATAGAGAACAGGTGAAAATAAAAAACAATTAGCGAATCACCTCCAAAGAAGGGCCGTTCTGTAGATGGTGAACACAGACAACTTCTAAAATGTTTTCTCACTTTTTAATGCTTGCAGTGCTTTCATTCTAGTGGTACCCTGAGACGGAGTCTACAACAGCTCAACCAGGATTGCCCATCAATGCGAGCTGTGGCAAGCATTGTCTGTCAGTGTAGTGTCCAGAGTACAGGTCAGTACATTAGGAGACATAGAGGAGGCCATAAGAGGATAAAAAACCCAGAGGCAGGATTGTTTCTTTCGCCTTTGTGCAAGGAGGAACAGTAAGGGCACTGCCAGAGCCCTGCAAAATGACATCCAGCATGCCACAAATGTGCATATGTCTGCTCAAGCGATCACAAACAGACTCAATGAGGGTGGTATACGGACCGGATGTCCACAGGTGGGGGTTGTGTTTATAGTCCAATGCTATGCAGGACGTTTTGCATTTGCCAGAATAAAACATGATTGGTAAATTCCCTCTTCATAGTTGAAATCAGGTTCACACTGAAAACGTGACAGAGTCTGGAGACGCCTTGGGGACATTCTGCTGCCTGAAACGTCCTCCAGAATGACCTGTTTGGCAGTGGGTCAGTATTGGTGAGGGCCGCACAGCCCTCCATTAGTTTGCCAGTGGTAGTCTGACTGCCATTAGGTATCAAGATGAGATCCTCAGACCCCTTGTGAGACCATAATGCATGTGCGGTCGGCCATGGAGTCCTATTAATGTTAGACAATGCTAGACCTCATGTGTCAGCATGTCCTGCAGGATGAAAGCATAAAGGTTGTGGGCTAGCACACACGTTCCCCAGACCCTGAATGCTTTTGAGCGCATCAGGGACAGCTCTGGGAGGAGATCTTTTAGGAGACCATCTGTCACCTCACCAGGAGCATGCCCGGGTGTTTTGGTAGTCAATACGTGAAGGCCACACACGCACTACTGAGCCTCATTTTGACTTGTTTTAAAGATATTACATAGAAGTTGGATAAGCCTGCAGTGTGTTTTTCCATGTCAATTTTGAGTGTGACTTCAAATCCAAATGTCCACGGGTTAATAAAAATTTAATTATTGATAATTTTTCTGTGATTTTGTTATCAGCACATTCAACTATGTAAAGAACAAAGTATTTAATAAGAATATTTTATTCATTCAGATCCAGGGTGTGTTATTTTAGTGTTCCCTTTATGTATTGAGTAGTGTAGTAACATGACAGGGGTACTGATATCTCATGAACTGATATGTTCATATAAACGTATAAGCAATAACAATAAAAAAGAAATAAAAAAAACACAACAGGGCAAGTTAGAGTAATTAACCATGAAATATGCAAAAACCCCAAATCAAAGTTGGTCATCATAAAGAGTTGTGGTCTGTTGGTTAGAAAGTTGTACTTGTAGCAGAAGTTTGCGGGTTCGTAACTTTGTGCCAGCAGAAAAGTCACCGTACCCCCATTTTCTCTGCAGTAATAAATGGAAACTGCATAATGCTTGTAGGTTGCTTTGGATAAAAGCATCTGCCGATTGAATAATTGTAAATGAAAATGTAAAGAGGACAAAATGGACCAAAAAACATGAGATCTTACAGCATAGGGCAAGTCGCATACAGACAGGAGGTGGAGCAGCTGGCTCCATGTTGCAGGTACAAGAACCTGGAGCTGAATACACTCAAAACTCTGGAGTGGAGATGATAGTGGACTTTAGGAGAAACCCCCCAGCCCTCCCCCAAGTCACCATCATGAACAGCACTGTGGCTGCAGAAGAGTCCTTCAGGTTCCTGGGCACCACCATCTCTCAGGATCACTGGCACTACTCTTCTCACACTTCTAGAACCGTACTCATCTAGAGTGAGTAATAGACCCAGCACACTCTCTGTTTGAACTGTTACAGTCTGGTTGACGCTACAGAACACAAAAACATCTAGACATTGAAAAGCTTCTTTCCCGAGGTCATCTACCTCATTAACAGTTAAATGTTCTCCATGTGAAATAAAAGTGTGCAAATAATAACTTTCCTCAGACTTTTCATATAAAGGACCCTAACATTTTTTTCATTTGCCTTTTTTAAAACATCTGTAGATATCTGATAGCATCTCTATATACATATTACAAACTCTGCTGTGCAATAAATGTGTGCAATACTTTTCCTCAGACATTTCAAATATAATACCTTGTTACTTGTTTATTTATAAACATCTGTTTATAAACGCGCTTGGTTACACCGGAGATCCGCCAAAACGCCAAAAAACTCCGCCAAAACTACCACTCCATATATAATTATATATATTTTTTTTCCTTCCTCTTCTACCACTATAAGATTCGATTACTTCTTTATATTTAATTTTTTCTCTCACTCGCTCCAGTTTTTCACCTGTGGATATATTACTTCATCAAACACCTGTGGATATATTACTTCATCAAACACCTGTGGATATATTACTTCATCAAACACCTGTGGATATATTACTTCATCAAACACCTGTGGATATATTACTTCATCAAACACCTGTGGATATATTACTTCATCACACACCTGTGGATATATTACTTCATCACACACCTGTGGATATATTACTTCATCAAACACCTGTGGATATATTACTTCATCAAACACCTGTGGATATATTACTTCATCAAACACCTGTGGATATATTACTTCATCACACACCTGTGGATATATTACTTCATCAAACACCTGTGGATATATTACTTCATCAAACACCTGTGGATATATTACTTCATCACACACCTGTGGATATATTACTTCATCAAACACCTGTGGATATATTACTTCATCACACACCTGTGGATATATTACTTCATCAAACACCTGTGGATATATTACTTCATCAAACACCTGTGGATATATTACTTCATCAAACACCTGTGGATATATTACTTCATCAAACACCTGTGGATATATTACTTCATCACACACCTGTGGATATATTACTTCATCAAACACCTGTGGATATATTACTTCATCAAACACCTGTGGATATATTACTTCATCAAACACCTGTGGATATATTACTTCATCAAACACCTGTGGATATATTACTTCATCAAACACCTGTGGATATATTACTTCATCAAACACCTGTGGATATATTACTTCATCACACACCTGTGGATATATTACTTCATCACACACCTGTGGATATATTACTTCATCAAACACCTGTGGATATATTACTTCATCAAACACCTGTGGATATATTACTTCATCAAACACCTGTGGATATATTACTTCATCAAACACCTGTGGATATATTACTTCATCAAACACCTGTGGATATATTACTTCATCAAACACCTGTGGATATATTACTTCATCAAACACCTGTGGATATATTACTTCATCACACACCTGTGGATATATTACTTCATCACACACCTGTGGATATATTACTTCATCAAACACCTGTGGATATATTACTTCATCACACACGGGGAGTAATGGCTTCTCCTGCTCTTGTTATTTGCTCTTGTTGTCACATTTATAGTTCATCAATCTCTGTCACTGATGAGGGATTCACATGTGATAAATGTAGGGAAATAGTTCGGCTGACAGAGAAGATTTCAGATTTAGAGACACACATCCAAATTTTAATTAAGGATAGTAAGAATGTTAAAGATACAGCTTTGGATGCGTCTAACTCTTGGTTTAATGCACATTGTTCGGTCCCGGTAACAGAACCCGTGCAGCAGGGCAACTGGGTGACTGTGAGACGGCATAGTCGTGGGTCAAAACACCGCTCTTCTGCTCCGATGAAAACATGAAACAGGTTCTCCCCGCTCAGTGATACAACCACTGAGAGACCTGATGAAAGTTCTCTAGTTATCGGTGATTCTATTGTACGGAATGTGAATATAGAGACTCCAGCCACCATAATCAAATGTTTACCGGGAGCCAGAGCGCCTGACATCTTAGCAAATTTAAAAGTGCTGGTTAATGGTAAACGTAAATACAGTACGATTATTATTCATGCTGGCACTAATGATGTTCAACTGTGCCAGTCAGAGATCACTAAAAATAACTTTAAAGAGGTGTTTGAACTTAAGAGCATGATGTCAGACACTGTTGTATGTTCAGGTCCTCTCCCTGCTCACCGTGGTGATGAGATTCATAGCAGATTATCATCACTCAATGGCTGGATGTCTAAGTAATGCCCACAGAATAATGTAGGTTATATTGATAACTGGATAAGTTTTTGGGGTAGACCTGACCTTTTGAAACAAGATGGTCTCCATCCCTCCTGGGGTGGAGCTGCTCTTCTGTCTAGAAATATGGAACATAGTCTGAGAGTTTATCCTTGACTAACTGGAGCCCAGGTCATGCAGCAGACAAACTGGCTTAACCCGCTGTCTGCTGGCCGTCTCACATCACAGAGGTCAGTTCATTCTCAGCACATAGAAATACTAACACCTAGATATCACTCCATCAAGACTGTGTCTGTTCCGCAAACTACAAAATACAAAACAGGTACAAACGTGTTTAAAAGTAAAATAAAAACCTAATTGAGGTTCAACAAATAAAAAACAGCTACACTTCTGATAAACAAATGATAAAGCTTGATTTATTGAATATCAGATCCCTTTCTAAGAAATCACTTTTTGTAAATAATACGATCACTGATCATAATTTTGATGTTCTTTGTTTGACAGACACCTGGTTAAAAATTGATGATTATATTATTTTAAATGAGTCCACCCCACAAGATTACTGTTATAAACATGAGTAAAGGGGGAGGAGTTGCTTCAATTTATAACAATATTTTAATAACTTCTCGGAGGGCAGTGTTCAAGTATAACTCGTTTGAAGTAATGGTGCTTCATATAACACTACCCAGAGAAACAAATCTGTATGATAAATCCCTTTTGATGTTTGCACTGGCTACTGTATACAGGCCACCAGGGCACCATACAGACTTTATTAAGAGTTTGGGGATTTTATATCTGAGTTAGTTCTGGCTACAGACAAAGTTTTAATAGTTGGTGATTTTAATATCCATGTTGATAATGAAAATGATGCATTAGGATCAGCCTTTATAGATATTCTGAACTCTATTGGGGTTAGACAACATGTTTCAGGACCCACCCACTGCCGAAACCATACCCTAGATTTAATATTGTCACATGGAATTGATCTTGATGATGTTGAAGTTTTGCAGCAAAGTGATGAAATCTCAGATCACTATTTAGTGTTGTGCAAACTAAATATTGCCAGAGTTGTAAATCCAACCTCTTGTTTCAAATATGGTAGAACCATCACTTCTACCACAAAAAACGACTTTGTAAGTAATCTTCCTGATGTATCCGAATTCCATAGCATTTCCAGCACACCAAAACAACTCGATAATGAAACCAAAACGACAGACTCGCTCTTTTCAAGCATTTTAAAATCTGTTGCCGCCTTAAGCTTAAGGAAGGTCAAGGAAAAAAGTTTGACTCCTTGGTATAATGAGCATACTCGCAGTCTAAAGAGAGCAGCCCGAACAATGGAACGCAGTTGGAGGAAAACAAGACTAGAGGTATTTCGCATTGCTTAGCGGGAAAGTAACCTATGCTTCAGAAAGGCATTAAAACCTGCTAGATCCGATTACTTTTCTAATCTTTTAGAAGAAAACAAACATAACCCCAAGTATTTATTCAACACTGTGTCTAAACTAACGAAAAATATAGCCTCAACAAGTGCTGACATTTCCCAGCACCTCAGCAGTAATGACTTTATGACCTACTTCACTTCTAAAATTGACACTATTCGAGATAAAATCGTAACCATTCAGCCATCAGCTACTGTATGGCATAAGATATTTAAACCCCCAGAGGAACAGTTCTATTCATTCTCTACTATAGAAGAGGAAGAACTGTGTAAACTTGTAAAATCATCAAAAGCAACAACATGTATGTTAGACCCTATTCCATCTAAGCTTCTAAAAGAGGTGCTTCTAGAAGTCATAGATCGTCTTCTGACTATTATTAACTCCACATTGTCGTTAGGATATGTACCCAAATCTTTCAAACTGGCTATTATTAAGCCTCTCATTAAAAAAACACAACTTGACCCCAAAGACCTAGTAACTTATAGACCAATCTCAAATCTCCCATTTCTGTCCAAGATACTAGAAAAGGTAGTATCCTCACAATTATACTCATTTCTAGAGAAAAATGATATCTATGAGAAATTCCAGTCAGGTTTTAGACCACATCGTAGCACCGAGACTGCTCTCCTTAGAGTCACAAATGACCTTCTCCTCTCGTCCGACCTTGGCTGTATTTCCTTATTAGTGTTACTGGATCTAATCGCTGCCTTTGATACTATAGGCCACAACATTCTTCTACATAGACCTGAACACGTTGTGGGCATAAATGGAAGTGCATTAGCATGGTTTAAATCATACTTAACTGACCGCTATCAAGTTGTAGCATTAAATGAAAAGCTATTATATTAATCACAAGTTCAGTATGGAGTACCTCAAGGCTCAGTTCTTGGCCCGCTACTCTTCACGCTATATATGTTACCTTTGGGAGCTATCATCAGGCAACATGGTGTCAACTTCCACTGTTATGCTGATGATACTCAGCTTTATATTTCCTCACTACCAGGTGAGACACACAAATTCGAAAAACTTATGGAATGCATAGTCGATATAAAAACTGGATGACGGGTAATTTTCTGCTGTTTAACTCTGGAAAAACAGAAGTGTTAATTATAGGACCTAAAAACTCTGCCTGCAACAACCTAGAAAAATGTGTAAAATTTGATGGCTGTCCTGTAAGCTCTTCGTCTTCGGTTAGGAACTTGGGTGTGCTATATGATAAAAAATCTCTCCTTAGAAAGCCACGTATCGAGCATTTGAAAAAGTGCATTTTTTCACCTAAAAAATATATCTAAATTACGGCCCATGCTCTCAATATCAAATGCAGAAATGTTAATCCATGCATTTATGACCTCAAGGTTGGATTACTGCAATGCTTTATTAGGTGGTTGTTCAGCATGCTTAGTAAACAAATTACAGTTAGTCCAAAATGCTGCAGCAAGAGTTCTTACAAGAAACAGGATGTACGACCACATTACTCCGGTCCTGTTAACATTGCACTGGCTCCCTATCAAACATCGTATAGATTTTAAAATCTTGCTTATACTTACAAAGCCTTGAATGGTTTAGCACCTCAATATATGAAAGAGCTCCTGTTACATTATAATCCTATGCGTTCGCTACGTTCTCAAAACTCAGGAAATTTGATAATTCCTAGAATTTCAAAATCAACTGCCGGCGGCAGATCCTTTTCCTATTTGGCGCCTAAACTATGGAATAACTTACCTAATAGTGTTCGGGAGGCAGATACACCCTTGCAGTTTAAATCTAGATTAAAAACCCATCTCTTTAACCTGGCTTACACATAAATACTAACATGCTTCTAATATTCAAATCCGTTAAAGGATACTTAGGCTGCATTTATTTAAGAAATCCGGAACCGAGAACACTCTCAACACTACACCATATATCTGCTATAACTTTAGTAGAATGGCATCTACGCTAATATTGGTCTTTTTTCTTCCGAGCTCTTCGGAGCCACCGGATCCACCCCGTATCCAGATCAGGTGGCATTGCAGTCAACAGGATCCAGTGCGTATCCAGACCAGATTTTGGAGAAAGGACCCCTAGGGCCCGAAAGGACAACGGAGACCAGGATAGCTAAGCACCAGATGCAGATCCCTCGCAAGACCTTGCCTCAGATGACCATCAGGATGGGACCACAGGAGACAGATGATTCTTCTCTGGACCAGATGGTGGGTTCGGAACTAGAAATCCCTCTACAGCCGAAGTCCAGTACAAGAACACCACGAATACCAATCCCCTGCGAAGACCTCGTCTTTGAAGATCATCAGGGTACGACCACAGCACACAGATCTGTCCTCTTCATTCTGCTGAAGTCTGGACTTGAACTGCTGGATTCGTCTGGTCAGAGGAGAACTGGCCCACCAACTGAGCCCGGTTTCTCCCAAGGTTTTTTTTCTCCATTTCTGTCACCGATGGAGTTTTGGTTTCCTTGTCGCCTCTGGCTTGTTTAGTTTGGGTCACCTCATTTACAACGATATCGTTGATTTGATTGAATTTGAACGCACAGACACTTTTAAAGTGAACAAAGACACCAACCAATTGAAAATGAATGCACAGACACCATTAAACTGAACAGAGATAACGTCCCAGAATTCAATAATGTATTAACTTTTAACATTAATCATTATGACACACGGTTTACTAATTATTGTTGTTAAGCTGCTTTGATGCAATGTATTTTGTCTAAAGCGCTATATAAATAAAGGTGACATTGACAACTGTAACGGTATATTGCATTTCCACTATTCAGTGTTTAACTTGCATATTTATTTTTATTTTTATGTTTAATTTTTCGTTTCTAATGTTAATTTTCACCTTACATTGCGTAATGTAAGCAAGTCAAATTCTTTGTGTGTGTAAGCACACCTGAAAATAAAGCTCATTCTGATTCACATTCAATCACACACACACACACACACACACACACACACACACACACACACACACACACACACACACACACACACACACACACACACACACACACACAATCACACACACAATCACACACACAATCACACACACAATCACACACACAATAACACACTGTAATTGGAAGTGAAGGAAGTGACATAAGATGAGTCATCGTTTGGTGTATTTCCTGCTTGGATCTCCCAGCACATGCAGATACTCACATGAAGCGTAGTTCAGATTCACGCCTCACTAACACCTCTCTCAGGCGCTGGATCCGAGTCATTTCTTCCTCGATCTCATCTGGAGACATGGAGCTCTCAGCCATGGACACATCTATTAGGCCTTACAAACACACAGGACTGGAGTAGGTGAGCAAGCAAGCATGTGTTGACAAACATGAGACGTTTATTACTGAGAAACAAATGACATTGTATGAGATCAGACACATCAAAGTGCTGTTGTTGAACTCCTTACTATTAACACACACACACACACACACACACACACACACACACACGACACACATACACACACACACACAAACATACACACACACAAACACACACACGCACGCACGCACGCACGCACACACGCACGCACACACACACACACACACACACACACGACACACACGACACACACAGACACACACAGACACACACACACACACACACACACACACACACACAGACACACAGCCACACACACACACACAAACACACACAAACACACACACACAAACACACACAAACACACACACAGCCACACACACACACAAACACACACAAACACAAACACACACACACACACACACACACACACACACACACACACACACACTCACACACACACACTCACACACACACACACACACACACACACACACACACACACACACAGACACACACAGACACACACAGACACACACACACACACACACACACACACACACACACACACACACACACACACACACACAGTTCTTTTAAATCAGTTGTCTTTATTAAACTGTAACACATTACTTACTAATTTTATAATGATAGATTGTGATTGCACTTTTATACAGAGACCTTTAATAACACAACGCTCATCTCATCCATCAGTGATCACATAATTCATATTAAATCAGCAGTACAAACACATAATATATTATTACACTACCGGATGTATAATGAATAAGAATATTCTGACCACAGGAGAAGAGGAAGATCACCTCTGACCGCGGCTCTGTGCGTTTCCCGCAGCGCTCCGTAGCTT
>CM065668.1:1404509-1423864 GCA_033220385.1 Triplophysa yarkandensis
TCTTCTTCTTCATCTTCTTCATCTTCTTCATCTTCATCTTCGTCTTCTTCATCTTCTTCTTCTTCTTCATCTTCTTCTTCATCATCTTCATCTTCTTCTTCTTCGTCTTCTTCTTCTTCATCTTCATCTTCTTCATCTTCTTCTTCTTCTTCATCTTCTTCTTCATCTTCTTCTTCTTCGTCTTCTTCTTCTTCATCTTCATCTTCTTCATCTTCTTCATCTTCATCTTCTTCTTCATCTTCATCTTCTTCGTCTTCATCTTCTTCATCTTCTTCATCTTCATCTTCTTCTTCATCTTCATCTTCTTCGTCTTCATCTTCTTCTTCTTCATCTTCTTCTTCATCTTCATCTTCTTCATCTTCATCTTCTTCATCTTCTTCTTCTTCATCTTCTTCTTCATCTTCATCTTCTTCGTCTTCTTCATCTTCTTCTTCTTCTTCTTCATCTTCATCTTCTTCTTCTTCTTCTTCTTCATCTTCATCTTCATCTTCTTCGTCTTCTTCTTCTTCATCTTCATCTTCTTCATCTTCTTCTTCTTCGTCTTCTTCATCTTCTTCTTCATCTTCATCTTCATCCTCTTCATCTTCATCTTCATCTTCTTCTTCTTCTTCATCTTCTTCTTCTTCTTCATCTTCTTCTTCTTCATCTTCATCTTCATCTTCATCTTCTTCATCTTCTTCTTCTTCGTCTTCTTCTTCTTCATCTTCATCTTCTTCTTCTTCGTCTTCTTCTTCTTCATCTTCTTCTTCATCTTCATCTTCATCTTCTTCGTCTTCTTCTTCTTCTTCTTCATCTTCATCTTCATCTTCTTCTTCTTCTTCTTCATCTTCTTCATCTTCTTCATCTTCTTCTTCTTCTTCAGCTTCTTCATCTTCATCCTTATCATCTTTTTCTTCATCTTCTTCTTCATCTTCATCTTCTTCTTCATCTTCTTCTTCATCTTCTTCTTCTTCTTCATCTTCTTCATCTTCTTCATCTTCTTCTTCATCTTCATCATCTTCATCTTCTTCTTCATCATCTTCATCATCTTCATCTTCTTCATCTTCTTCTTCATCTTCTTCTTCATCTTCTTCATCTTCTTCTTCATCTTCATCTTCTTCATCTTCATCTTCTTCATCTACGTCTTCTTCATCATCTTCATCTTCTTCATCTTCATCTTCTTCATCTTCTTCTTCTTCATCTTCTTCGTCTTCTTCTTCTTCATCTTCTTCTTCATCTTCTTCATCTTCATCTTCTTCATCTTCTTCTTCATCTTCTTCTTCTTCATCTTCTTCTTCTTCGTCTTCTTCTTCTTCTTCATCATCTTCATCTTCTTCTTCTTCATCTTCTTATTCTTCATCTTCTTCTTCATCATCTTCTTCATCTTCTTCTTCTTCATCTTCTTCATCTTCTTCTTCATCTTCATCATCTTCATCTTCATCGTCTTCTTCATCTTCTTCATCTTCTTCTTCTTCATCATCTTCTTCTTCTTCTTCTTCTTCTTCATCTTCTTCTTCATCTTCGTCTTCTTCATCTTCATCTTCTTCATCTTCTTCTTCTTCTTCATCTTCTTCTTCTTCATCTTCTTCATCTTCATCTTCATCTTCTTCGTCTTCTTCTTCTTCATCTTCATCTTCTTCATCTTCTTCTTCTTCGTCTTCTTCATCTTCTTCTTCATCTTCATCTTCATCCTCTTCATCTTCATCTTCATCTTCTTCTTCTTCTTCATCTTCTTCTTCTTCTTCATCTTCTTCTTCTTCATCTTCATCTTCATCTTCATCTTCTTCATCTTCTTCTTCTTCGTCTTCTTCTTCTTCATCTTCATCTTCTTCTTCTTCGTCTTCTTCTTCTTCATCTTCTTCTTCATCTTCATCTTCATCTTCTTCGTCTTCTTCTTCTTCTTCATCTTCATCTTCATCTTCTTCTTCTTCATCTTCTTCATCTTCTTCATCTTCTTCTTCTTCTTCAGCTTCTTCATCTTCATCCTTATCATCTTTTTCTTCATCTTCTTCTTCATCTTCATCTTCTTCTTCATCTTCTTCTTCATCTTCTTCTTCTTCTTCATCTTCTTCATCTTCTTCATCTTCTTCTTCATCTTCATCATCTTCATCTTCTTCTTCATCATCTTCATCATCTTCATCTTCTTCTTCATCTTCATCTTCTTCTTCTTCTTCTTCTTCTTCTTCATCTTCATCTTCATCTTCTTCTTCTTCTTCTTCTTCATCATCTTCTTCTTCTTCATCTTCATCTTCTTCATCTTCATCATCTTCTTCTTCATCTTCTTCTTCTTCATCTTCTTCTTCTTCTTCATCTTCATCTTCTTCATCTTCATCATCTTCTTCTTCTTCTTCTTCTTCTTCTTCTTCATCTTCATCTTCTTCATCATCTTCTTCTTCTTCATCTTCATCTTCTTCATCTTCATCATCTTCTTCTTCATCTTCTTCTTCTTCATCTTCATCTTCTTCATCTTTATCTTCTTCATCTTCTTCTTCTTCATCTTCATCTTCTTCATCTTTATCTTCTTCATCTTTATCTTCTTCATCTTCATCTTCTTCATCTTCATCTTCTTCTTCATCTTCTTCATCTTCTTCATCTTCGTCTTCTTCATCTTCATCTTCTTCATCTTCATCGTCTTCTTCTTCATCTTCTTCATCTTCTTTATCTTCATCTTCATCTTCATCTTCATCTTCTTCTTCATCTTCTTCTTCTTCTTCATCTTCATCTTCATCTTCTTCTTCATCTTCATCTTCATCTTCTTCTTCTTCATCATCTTCTTCTTCATCTTCTTCATCTTCGTCTTCTTCATCTTCTTCTTCATCTTCTTCTTCATCTTCTTCTTCTTCATCTTCATCTTCTTCATCTTCTTCTTCTTCTTCTTCATCTTCTTCATCTTCTTCATCTTCATCTTCGTCTTCTTCATCTTCTTCTTCATCTTCATCTTCTTCTTCTTCTTCTTCTTCATCTTCATCTTCTTCTTCATCTTCATCTTCTTCTTCTTCTTCATCTTCTTCTTCATCTTCATCTTCTTCTTCTTCTTCTTCTTCATCATCTTCTTCATCTTCATCTTCTTCTTCATCTTCATCTTCTTCTTCATCTTCTTCTTCATCTTCATCTTCTTCTTCATCTTCATCTTCTTCTTCATCTTCTTCTTCATCTTCATCTTCTTCTTCATCTTCATCTTCTTCTTCTTCTTCTTCTTCATCATCTTCTTCTTCATCTTCATCTTCATCTTCTTCATCATCTTCTTCTTCATCATCTTCTTCATCATCTTCTTCTTCATCATCTTCTTCTTCATCTTCTTCTTCATCATCTTCTTCTTCATCATCTTCTTCTTCTTCATCTTCATCTTCTTCATCATCTTCTTCTTCATCATCTTCTTCTTCATCTTCTTCTTCATCATCTTCTTCTTCATCATCTTCTTCTTCATCTTCTTCTTCATCATCTTCTTCTTCATCTTCTTCTTCATCATCTTCTTCTTCATCATCTTCTTCTTCTTCATCTTCATCTTCTTCATCATCTTCTTCTTTATCATCTTCTTCTTCATCATCTTCTTCTTCATCTTCTTCTTCTTCATCTTCTTCTTTATCATCTTCTTCTTCATCATCTTCTTCTTCATCTTCTTCTTCTCCATCTTCTTCTTCATCATCTTCTTCTTCATCATCTTCTTCTTCTTCATCTTCAGCTTCTTCATCTTCTTCTTCTTCATCATCTTCTTCTTCATCTTCTTCTTCTTCATCTTCTTCATCTTCTTCTTCTTCATCTTCTTCATCTTCTTCATCTTCATCTTCATCTTCTTCTTCATCTTCATCTTCTTCTTCTTCTTCATCTTCATCTTCATCTTCATCTTCTTCTTCATCTTCTTCTTCATCTTCTTCTTCTTCATCTTCTTCATCATCTTCTTCTTCATCTTCTTCTTCTTCATCTTCTTCATCTTCTTCTTCATCATCTTCTTCTTCATCATCTTCTTCTTCATCTTCTTCTTCATCATCTTCTTCTTCATCTTCTTCTTCATCATCTTCTTCTTCATCATCTTCTTCTTCTTCATCTTCATCTTCTTCATCATCTTCTTCTTTATCATCTTCTTCTTCATCATCTTCTTCTTCATCTTCTTCTTCTTCATCTTCTTCTTTATCATCTTCTTCTTCATCATCTTCTTCTTCATCTTCTTCTTCTTCATCTTCTTCTTCATCATCTTCTTCTTCATCATCTTCTTCTTCTTCATCTTCAGCTTCTTCATCTTCTTCTTCTTCATCATCTTCTTCTTCATCTTCTTCTTCTTCATCTTCTTCATCTTCTTCTTCTTCATCTTCGTCTTCTTCATCTTCATCTTCATCTTCTTCATCTTCATCGTCTTCTTCTTCATCTTCTTCATCTTCTTCATCTTCATCTTCATCTTCTTCTTCATCTTCATCTTCTTCTTCATCTTCTTCTTCTTCTTCATCTTCATCTTCATCTTCTTCTTCATCTTCATCTTCTTCTTCATCTTCATCTTCTTCATCTTCTTCATCTTCTTCTTCTTCATCTTCTTCATCTTCTTCTTCATCTTCATCTTCTTCTTCATCTTCTTCTTCTTCATCTTCTTCTTCTTCATCTTCTTCTTCTTCTTCATCTTTATCTTCTTCATCTTCATCTTCTTCTTCTTCTTCATCTTTATCTTCTTCATCTTCATCTTTATCTTCTTCATCTTCATCTTCATCTTCATCTTCATCTTCATCTTCTTCTTCTTCATCTTCTTCATCTTCTTCTTCATCTTCATCTTCTTCTTCATCTTCTTCTTCTTCATCTTCTTCTTCTTCATCTTCTTCTTCTTCTTCATCTTTATCTTCTTCATCTTCATCTTCTTCTTCTTCTTCATCTTTATCTTCTTCATCTTCATCTTTATCTTCTTCATCTTCATCTTCATCTTCATCTTCATCTTCATCTTCATCTTCATCTTCTTCTTCATCTTCATCTTCATCTTCTTCTTCATCTTCTTCTTCTTCTTCTTCTTCTTCATCTTCATCTTCTTCTTCTTCATCTTCATCTTCTTCATCTTCTTCTTCTTCTTCTTCATCTTCTTCATCTTCTTCATCTTCATCTTCATCTTCGTCTTCTTCATCTTCTTCTTCTTCTTCATCTTCTTCTTCATCTTCTTCATCTTCTTCTTCTTCGTCTTCTTCTTCATCATCTTCTTCTTCATCATCTTCTTCTTCATCATCTTCTTCTTCATCATCTTCTTCTTCATCTTCTTCTTCATCATCTTCTTCTTCATCTTCTTCTTCTTCATCATCTTCTTCTTCATCTTCTTCTTCATCATCTTCTTCTTCATCATCTTCTTCTTCATCTTCTTCTTCATCATCTTCTTCTTCATCTTCTTCATCTTCTTCATCATCTTCTTCTTCTTCATCTTCATCTTCTTCATCATCTTCTTCTTTATCATCTTCTTCTTCATCTTCTTCTTCTTCATCTTCTTCATCTTCTTCTTCTTCATCTTCTTCTTCATCATCTTCTTCTTCATCATCTTCTTCTTCATCATCTTCTTCTTCATCTTCTTCTTCATCATCTTCTTCTTCATCTTCTTCTTCATCATCTTCTTCTTCATCTTCTTCATCTTCTTCATCATCTTCTTCTTCTTCATCTTCATCTTCTTCATCATCTTCTTCTTTATCATCTTCTTCTTCATCTTCTTCTTCTTCATCTTCTTCATCTTCTTCTTCTTCATCTTCGTCTTCTTCATCTTCATCTTCATCTTCTTCATCTTCTTCATCTTCATCGTCTTCTTCTTCATCTTTATCTTCTTCATCTTCATCTTCATCTTCTTCTTCATCTTTATCTTCTTCATCTTCATCTTCTTCTTCATCTTCTTCTTCATCTTCATCTTCATCTTCATCTTCATCTTCTTCTTCATCTTCATCTTCTTCTTCATCTTCTTCTTCTTCTTCTTCATCTTCATCTTCATCTTCATCTTCTTCTTCTTCATCTTCTTCTTCTTCTTCATCTTCATCTTCTTCTTCATCTTCATCTTCATCTTCTTCTTCATCTTCATCTTCTTCTTCATCTTCTTCTTCTTCTTCATCTTCATCTTCATCTTCTTCATCTTCTTCATCTTCATCTTCGTCTTCGTCTTCTTCATCTTCTTCTTCTTCTTCTTCTTCTTCTTCATCTTCTTCTTCTTCATCTTCATCTTCTTCATCTTCATCTTCGTCTTCTTCATCTTCTTCTTCTTCTTCATCTTCTTCTTCATCATCTTCATCTTCTTCTTCTTCGTCTTCTTCTTCTTCATCTTCATCTTCTTCATCTTCTTCTTCTTCTTCATCTTCTTCTTCATCTTCTTCTTCTTCGTCTTCTTCTTCTTCATCTTCATCTTCTTCATCTTCTTCATCTTCATCTTCTTCTTCATCTTCATCTTCTTCGTCTTCATCTTCTTCATCTTCTTCATCTTCATCTTCTTCTTCATCTTCATCTTCTTCGTCTTCATCTTCTTCTTCTTCATCTTCTTCTTCATCTTCATCTTCTTCATCTTCATCTTCTTCATCTTCTTCTTCTTCATCTTCTTCTTCATCTTCATCTTCTTCGTCTTCTTCATCTTCTTCTTCTTCTTCTTCATCTTCATCTTCTTCTTCTTCTTCTTCTTCATCTTCATCTTCATCTTCTTCGTCTTCTTCTTCTTCATCTTCATCTTCTTCATCTTCTTCTTCTTCGTCTTCTTCATCTTCTTCTTCATCTTCATCTTCATCCTCTTCATCTTCATCTTCATCTTCTTCTTCTTCTTCTTCTTCATCTTCTTCTTCTTCTTCATCTTCTTCTTCTTCATCTTCATCTTCATCTTCATCTTCTTCATCTTCTTCTTCTTCGTCTTCTTCTTCTTCATCTTCATCTTCTTCTTCTTCGTCTTCTTCTTCTTCATCTTCTTCTTCATCTTCATCTTCATCTTCTTCGTCTTCTTCTTCTTCTTCATCTTCATCTTCATCTTCTTCTTCTTCTTCTTCATCTTCTTCATCTTCTTCATCTTCTTCTTCTTCTTCAGCTTCTTCATCTTCATCCTTATCATCTTTTTCTTCATCTTCTTCTTCATCTTCATCTTCTTCTTCATCTTCTTCTTCATCTTCTTCTTCTTCTTCATCTTCTTCATCTTCTTCATCTTCTTCTTCATCTTCATCATCTTCATCTTCTTCTTCATCATCTTCATCATCTTCATCTTCTTCATCTTCTTCTTCATCTTCTTCTTCATCTTCTTCATCTTCTTCTTCATCTTCATCTTCTTCTTCTTCTTCATCTTCTTCATCTACGTCTTCTTCATCATCTTCATCTTCTTCATCTTCATCTTCTTCATCTTCTTCTTCTTCATCTTCTTCGTCTTCTTCTTCTTCATCTTCTTCTTCATCTTCTTCATCTTCATCTTCTTCATCTTCTTCTTCATCTTCTTCTTCTTCATCTTCTTCTTCTTCGTCTTCTTCTTCTTCTTCATCATCTTCATCTTCTTCTTCTTCATCTTCTTATTCTTCATCTTCTTCTTCATCATCTTCTTCATCTTCTTCTTCTTCATCTTCTTCATCTTCTTCTTCATCTTCATCATCTTCATCTTCATCGTCTTCTTCATCTTCTTCATCTTCTTCTTCTTCATCATCTTCTTCTTCTTCTTCTTCTTCTTCATCTTCTTCTTCATCTTCGTCTTCTTCATCTTCATCTTCTTCATCTTCTTCTTCTTCTTCATCTTCTTCTTCTTCATCTTCTTCATCTTCATCTTCATCTTCTTCGTCTTCTTCTTCTTCATCTTCATCTTCTTCATCTTCTTCTTCTTCGTCTTCTTCATCTTCTTCTTCATCTTCATCTTCATCCTCTTCATCTTCATCTTCATCTTCTTCTTCTTCTTCATCTTCTTCTTCTTCTTCATCTTCTTCTTCTTCATCTTCATCTTCATCTTCATCTTCTTCATCTTCTTCTTCTTCGTCTTCTTCTTCTTCATCTTCATCTTCTTCTTCTTCGTCTTCTTCTTCTTCATCTTCTTCTTCATCTTCATCTTCATCTTCTTCGTCTTCTTCTTCTTCTTCATCTTCATCTTCATCTTCTTCTTCTTCATCTTCTTCATCTTCTTCATCTTCTTCTTCTTCTTCAGCTTCTTCATCTTCATCCTTATCATCTTTTTCTTCATCTTCTTCTTCATCTTCATCTTCTTCTTCATCTTCTTCTTCATCTTCTTCTTCTTCTTCATCTTCTTCATCTTCTTCATCTTCTTCTTCATCTTCATCATCTTCATCTTCTTCTTCATCATCTTCATCATCTTCATCTTCTTCATCTTCTTCTTCATCTTCTTCTTCATCTTCTTCATCTTCTTCTTCATCTTCATCTTCTTCATCTTCATCTTCTTCATCTACGTCTTCTTCATCATCTTCATCTTCTTCATCTTCATCTTCTTCATCTTCTTCTTCTTCATCTTCTTCGTCTTCTTCTTCTTCATCTTCTTCTTCTTCTTCATCTTCTTCATCTTCATCTTCTTCATCTTCTTCTTCATCTTCTTCTTCTTCATCTTCTTCTTCTTCGTCTTCTTCTTCTTCTTCATCATCTTCATCTTCTTCTTCTTCATCTTCTTATTCTTCATCTTCTTCTTCATCATCTTCTTCATCTTCTTCTTCTTCATCTTCTTCATCTTCTTCTTCATCTTCATCATCTTCATCTTCATCGTCTTCTTCATCTTCTTCATCTTCTTCTTCTTCATCATCTTCTTCTTCTTCTTCTTCTTCTTCATCTTCTTCTTCATCTTCGTCTTCTTCATCTTCATCTTCTTCATCTTCTTCTTCTTCTTCATCTTCTTCTTCTTCATCTTCTTCATCTTCATCTTCATCTTCATCTTCTTCATCTTCTTCTTCATCTTCTTCTTCTTCATCTTCTTCATCTTCTTCATCTTCTTCTTCTTCTTCATCTTCTTCTTCTTCATCTTCTTCATCTTCTTCTTCATCTTCTTCTTCTTCATCTTCTTCATCTTCATCTTCATCGTTTTCATCGTTTTCATCGTCTTCTTCATCTTCTTCTTCTTCTTCTTCTTCATCATCTTCTTCTTCTTCTTCTTCATCTTCTTCTTCATCTTCTTCATCTTCTTCTTCATCTTCTTCATCTTCTTCTTCATCTTCTTCATCTTCTTCTTCATCTTCTTCTTCTTCTTCATCTTCTTCTTCATCTTCTTCTTCTTCATCTTCTTCTTCATCTTCTTCATCTTCATCTTCATCAAACACACCCAAAGCAAACTCCTGTTCTCTTTTCTGAAAGATGAAACATTTGTGCTTCCACAGGAAGTATTCAATCTTTTTCTTAACTTTTAATAAGTTACATTTACAGTAAGAAGACGCTTCTATCCCAAGTGACTTACGAATCGAGAATAAAATTAAGCGGGAAATCGCAAAAACAAGAAAAGGTGAACAATCTGAAGAACCTTTTGTTGAGCCATCCGTCAGAAAGATGTTGAAGGTTATTTATGTAAATAATATAAATAAAAAAGTTCTTTATTTTAAAAGATGTGCTGTATGTCATATAGTAAGGGGTCGATGATTATAATGATTATACTTTAAGATATAATTATATAAGGATTATACTTTAAGATATAATTATATAATGATTATACTTTAAGATATAAGGCTCTTGTGGCCTAATGCTGAGACTGTTGAAGGGAAGATTGAGTGTTTGAGTCTCAGGACACCTAATCCGTAACTTCAATCTCTGCTCCAGTACGTGTTCGTTGTTTGTGCATTAGGTTTAAAACAAAACACACATTTTAAGGATGGAAACCGGACTTTGACTTCACTTTCTTATAAATATGTAGTAGAAAATGGCATTACATTTTACTTTTAGCAGACGCTTTTATCCAAAGGGACTTACAAAGAATCAAGGAGACAATGAAGCGGTAAATAGCAACAAGAGATGAACAAGTGCTGCAACAACAGGGTTACTAAGTTACACAAGGCAATATAAAACCTGAAGGGAGGAAATGGTTAAGTAGTTTTTTATTAGAGCGAGTAGGATAGAAAGACTCTTTCTAGTGGGTTAGACAGAAGAGATGAATGTTTAGGCATTTTTTAAAGATAGAGACTGAGTCTGCTAAAGTGTTGTAAGGGACAGATGGTTCCATCATCGAGGAACCGATGAAGAAACGGTGCGAGAGAGTGATTTCTTTCCCTTTTGGGTAGGCACCACAACATGTTGCTCATTTGTTTATAAATTGTGTACATTTATTCTTAAACAGCAATTTGGTAAAGGCACCCTAAATGTGCCACATATAACCTGATAGTGAGGGTTCAGCAAAGGGTCTCGGCTCTTTTTTGATTGCTCCGCCCCTCATGTAAGTCATCCGTCACTCTCGGCTATAGACAAACCCCTTTTGAATGGCTGCACGATTTCTTATGGACTAATACCTGACTCCATTTTCTAAACATTTTTGAAATATCATAGACCCTGCCTTTAATAATAACCCTTCTTACCTTACTGTATACATTAAATAAATCAATTAAAATGATTTCAAACGACATTATTGTGATGGTGTCATGATTCTGCCTATCTTGGTCATGTTTTTCCTGATTTTGGCAGAATCATGGCAGACCTGTGTTCTGTGTGAGTGTCACATGGCATTGTTTAGTTATGACATGCCATGTGCTCTCTTGTCTTGTCTCTTGACCCCGCCCCCTTGTTATCCTGTCTATCTTCCCATCATTGTTTCATTCCCCACACCTGCCCTGTGTCGTTATCCCTTGTTGTGTTTGCCCTATTTAAAGCCCTTGTGTTTTCTGTCCTGTGCTGGTTCATCACCTACCTGTCTGTGTTTTTTTATCAAGTTAAGTTTTTTATCTTGTTTGCCTCCTTGAGGGATTTTTCATGTATTTTTTGGTGTAAATAAACTTTTTGTGTATGAGTTGTCTGCATTTGGGTTCTGCCAACTCAAGCCACGTGAGAGGAATGAACCAGCCCCTCAAGAACCCAGCAGACACACTGTTCGTGTCTTTGGGCCTTCCTGTATGTTCCAGTCTGTGGGCCCCCTGGTGGATTCTGGGTGAGGGCCCACTGGAATCTGTTCCTGTCTGTGGCCCTTCAAGTGTGTTCGTGTTTCTGGGCCTTCCTGTATGTTCCAGTCTGTGGCCCCTGGTGGATTCTGGGTGAGGGCCCACTGGAATCTGTTCCTGTCTGTGGCCCTTCAAGTGTGTTCGTGTTTCTGGGCCTTCCTGTATGTTCCAGTCTCTGGCCCCCTGGTGGATTCTGGGAGAGGGCCCTCTGGATCTGTTCCTGTCCGTGGCCCTTCATGTGTGTTCCTGTCTCTGGGCCTTCCTGTGTGTTCCAGTCTGTGGGCCCCCTGGTGGATGCTGGGTGAGGGCCCACTGGAATCTGTTCCTGTCCGTGGCCCTTCAAGTATGTTCGTGTCTCTGGGCCTTCCTGTACGGTCCAGTCTGTGGGCCCCCTGGTGGTTGCTGGGAGATGGCCCTCCAGAACTGTTCCTGTCTGAGGCCCTTCAATTGTTTTTGTGTCTCTGGGACTTATGTTATTTTTGTGATGTTTTTTTGGTCTTGTCATTGTCCCTGTCTGGTGTGTTCCCCCAGTCGTGTCCCCTTCAGGGTTGCTAGGTGTTCCTTGAGGGGGGGGGGTGTTGTCATGATCTGGTCCTTCTTGTCATGTATTCTCTAGTATTGTGGACCAGGTCGTGACAGCACCAGGTCCCTGTGCTGCTTGTTTTTATGTCATGTTCTGTTTGTCGGCTCCCTTGAGGAACGCCAGGATGTCGTTCCTTAAGGGGGGGTTCTGTCATGATTCTGCCTATCTTGGTCATGTTTTTCCTGATTTTGGCAGAATCATGGCAGACCTGTGTTCTGTGTGAGTGTCACATGGCATTGTTTAGTTATGACATGCCATGTGCTCTCTTGTCTTGTCTCTTGACCCCGCCCCCTTGTTATCCTGTCTATCTTCCCATCATTGTTTCATTCCCCACACCTGCCCTGTGTCGTTATCCCTTGTTGTGTTTGCCCTATTTAAAGCCCTTGTGTTTTCTGTCCTGTGCTGGTTCATCACCTACCTGTCTGTGGATTTTTTTTTTCAAGTTTTTTTATCTTGTTTACCTCCTTGAGGGATTTTTCATGTATTTTTTGGTGTAAACTTTTTGTTTATGAGTTGTCTGCATTTTGGTTCTGCCAACTCAAGCCACGTGACAGATGGTGCAGAATAAAGAATTGCCCACACCAAACTAAGTAAACAAACATGTATATTGTTATATTTACTGACGCCAGAAGACGTTTTTATTTAAGTAGGTTTATCAAGTTTATAAAAGCCAGAGGACCATGTAGATTTTCTTATGGATGAAACAATAACACATGACCCATATGTTATTAGAATGTAACATGACTAAAAGCATTTTCATCTGTTACATTAGACCAGAAATCTTCAAGCCCTCAAACACAGCTTTAGCAGCAAATCCACGGTTCAAGGTTACTTGATAACCACAGACAGGTGAGTCAGAGCTGCAGTCTGCAGGACGCTCGCCCTACAGAAGATCCCTGCAAAATACAAGTTTTATGATAGGTGCCATTCCTTGTGATACACAATCAGAACTCATTATACATTTCTGAAGGTGAAACTTTACAGAACAAGTACGACATCAGCCTGTTTTTATGATAGTGAATACAACGATAAACAGTCTTAAAAGAGATTAAACCTTAAGAGTTAAAAAAAAAAGTTCAAACATAAGCTTCTAAAAACCAGAAAGGTTCAAAGTTTAACTTATAGGTTCTATTTAGATCCTTATTAGGTTATTTGGTATATGGACCTTTAAAGAACCTCTGTTGTGACAAAGGTTCATATTAGAGCCTATAGACTGTTGCCAAAGTTCTTTAATGAATCTTTCTAAAATTATTAGGAAATTTACTATTGACAAAACTGCTGTTGTTTTTGTTCCCCTAGATGGTAACAAATATATAGTATTTATTAAGGTTATAAGGATGATTATTATAAGACACATGTTGTCAGGATCAGGATTTGAGGAGTGCAAGGAGAGAACCCAAATGCAGGCACGTGAAGCAGGAACAGAGGGAATGAACAAAACTTTAATACAAAACAAGACCAAAACAAATAAAAAAAAACACGATGGGGAAAACAGTAACACTGCAAAAAAGGGCAAACAAAAGACTTCCCACGAGGGGGCACAAAACAAGGTATTATTGAACTAAAATAAGACACAACAGGGAACAGGCATAATCTATATGAAAACGGGAAACATTGACAAAAGAAGAACTAGACTTCACTTCATTAGGATACAATCTTTGGTAACAAAGGATACAAAGTAAACGGCTAAAATTATACACGTATACACTGCAATGACACAGGACAGAAAATACAAGGGCTTTAAATAGGGCAAACATAAGAAGGGATAACTACATGAGGGCAGGTGTGGGGAATGAAACAATGACGGGAAGATAGACAGGATAACAATAAACATGTCATAACAAACAATGCCATGTGACACTCACAAAAAACACAGGTCTACCATGATTCTGCCAAAATCAGGAAAAACATGACCAAGAGAGGCAGAATCAAGACACATGTACCACATGATTATTACTGATTATTACTGATTATTATTGATTATTATTGATTGTATGATTGAGTAAACACAAACATAAAAGTTTTGCTTAAATGTATTTGTGTTGCTTACATACAGTATAAGAACCTCATTTGTGGTGCAACCAGTAATAGCAACATCTATATTAAATTAATATATATATAAAATCTTCTGATACAAGATGCATAAGTACACTTTAAAAAAATATTAGTTGTTAACAAATTAATTTTTTTAATAATTTTTAGGACAAATAAGTTACTGTATGTTTTCCCAAATGATAGAAAAAAAAATATGTATGACACTAAATATTTGGCAATTACATTGAAATATAATTTAAATAATTTTGAAATACTTTCTTCTAAAACACTTGATCTGAAAACTTCTTTTAAAGTCTAATTAATTCCTTAACCTGCTTGAAGTAAATCACAGTTAATAGTGTTCACACAACATTCCTAATAAGTGCATTTGATATTATTTTTGATATTTATTTTAAAGTCAGAAAATGGGCCATACACTAACCACAGAAGTATCCACTTCACTTGTTCTAATAATGAGTTGATACATGTAACAAAAATGCTATTACGTCATGTGTTTAAACCCAATAAAATTTCACGTTAATCAAGCGTTCAAATAGATCTCGCGCATGGACCGTTACAAACTCTACAGCGCCTGCAAGTGGACACTGAGAAACTGCGAACCTAAGCTAAGAAATAAACTTTTCTTTTTATAAATATTATGTTAATAACATTTACCTTATGTTATTCCAACATTAAAGCGTTGGTTATAATTTTATTAGAAAAAAATTTAGACACCATGATTATTGCTAAATTGACAGCCATTCATACATTTGAACACCAAATTGTCATGATTCTGCCTCTCTTGGTCATGGTTTCACAGAATTATTGCAGACCCATGTGTGTTTGTGTAGGACACATGTCATTGTTTGTTATGACATGTGCTCTCTTGTCTCGTCTCCTGGCCCCGCCTCTTGTCTCTCTTCCCATCATTGTTTCATTCCCTACACCTGCCCTCATGTCATTGTCCCTCGATATGTTCCCTATTTAAAGCCTTTGTGTTTGCTGTTCTGTGCTCAGATGTTCTGTAATGATGTGTTGTGTTGATGTGCCTGTTTCTCCTGTTTGTACTGTGCCTTCTTACCTCCTGTTCCTCCTGTTCCTCCTGTTCCTCCTGTTACTACTGTTACTACTGTTACTACTGTTCCTACTGTTCCTACTGTTCCTACTGTTCCTACTGTTCCTACTGTTCCTACTGTTCCTACTGTTCCTCCTGGTCCTCCTGTTCCCCCTTGTGCCTCCCGTTTCTCCTCTGCCTCCCGTTTCTCCTGTGCCTCCCGTTTCTCCTCTGCCTCCCGTTTCTCCTGTTTCTCCTGTGCCTCCTCTGCCTCCCGTTTCTCCTGTTTCTCCTGTGCCTCCTGTGCCTCCCGTTTCTCCTGTTTCTCCTGTGCCTCCTGTGCCTCCCGTTTCTCCTCTGCCTCCCGTTTCTCCTGTTTCTCCTGTGCCTCCTCTGCCTCCCGTTTCTCCTGTTTCTCCTGTGCCTCCTGTGCCTCCCGTTTCTCCTGTTTCTCCTGTGCCTCCTGTGCCTCCTGTTTCTCCTGTGCCTCCTGTGCCCCCTGTTTCTCCTGTTTCTCCTGTTTGTACTGTGCCTTCTTACCTCCTGTTCCTCCTGTTCCTACTGTTACTACTGTTCCTACTGTTCCTACTGTTCCTACTGTTCCTACTGTTCCTACTGGTCCTCCTGTTTCTCCTGTTTCTCCTGTTTGTACTGTGCCTTCTTACCTCCTGTTCCTCCTGTTCCTACTGTTACTACTGTTCCTACTGTTCCTACTGTTCCTACTGTTACTACTGTTCCTACTGTTCCTACTGTTCCTACTGTTCCTACTGTTCCTACTGGTCCTCCTGTTCCTCCTGGTCCTCCTGTTCCCCCTTGTGCCTCCCGTTTCTCCTGTGCCTCCCGTTTCTCCTCTGCCTCCCGTTTCTCCTCTGCCTCCCGTTTCTCCTGTTTCTCCTGTGCCTCCTGTGCCTCCCGTTTCTCCTCTGCCTCCCGTTTCTCCTCTGCCTCCTGTTTCTCCTGTGCCTCCTGTGCCCCCTGTTTCTCCTGTTTCTCCTCTGCCTCCTGTTTCTCCTGTGCCTCCTGTTTCTCCTGTGCCCCCTGTTTCTCCTGTTCCTCCTGTGCCCCCTGTTTCTCCTGTTTCTCCTGTGCCTCCTGATGACATAGCCATTAATATCACCAGAGCTGTGGTGATATTAATGGCTATGTAATTCATCTTCAGAAATTGAGTATGCTCCAAAAATGAAGAAAACTCTTATTTTATTGAGAAGTATTTAATAAGCAAAAACTCCACCCAGTCATAAAAATGGCGAAGGTTTTGTTTAGATAAATGTAGCCTTATATACATTGTATTTTAATACAGAGGAATGCAGTGGAAGCCTTAAAATGCAATTTTATCCAAAGGTTTATCTAAACACATAATTTAAAACATATTCCTTAACATAGTTTCATTTAGCTATTAAGCTAAATATGTTACATACTGAATATGTTGAATGAAATGGCTTTTTGAATATTTCATTTAATTTCTTTTGAATCTGCTTGTTTAAAGTGATGTCCTGAGCGACTTATGTATGCAATAAACATGCAGCGGGAATCACATGTTTGTCTGGTGTTAAATTATGTAATGGTATTTTATAATAATAATGATGCGAATAATAATAATATGAATAATTGAAAATGTTTCTAAACGGAACTAAAAGGCTCTTTGATGCACCTTTAGGATAAAGTTCCAATTGTTTTTTAAAAGTTAAAAAAACGAATCTTTAAGGTTCCCCATACAGTTCAATCTCCTCAAAAGGTTCATGTTCAACCCTTTCCTTTTAAGAGTTTTACAAATACTGTGTTTTTAACCTTAACAAGAACATGTTATATTGTGCACCATAAACACAATCACAGCGTGGAAAACACTGGAATAAAAGCAACAAAGTTTTAGAAGCATACAATGACACACATGAGCATCACTGAATCACTCTTGTTTCCCGAGATTTATTTCTCTTGTTTGTCCTTTACACCACGAATCCGGTCCAAAGCTGCTGTCATTGTTCCGTCTCCATTTTGATGGGAAAAGCAAAGGAACATTGCCCAGGCGAATCCACAGAGGCCTGTGAGTGCTGTGCGGATGAGAGGAGGCGTCAGGAAGAAATTCATAATCTGAAGTATGTGAGACACAAACAGAGACCCTCACTTTCAATTAAGATAGCAATATTCAGCCATTTAATTTGTTAAAGGGATTATTTACCAAAAAATGTAAATTCTGCCGTGTATTGCTCACTTTCTAATGGTTCTAAACCTGCATAAATGTCTTTGTTCATATGCACACAGGGAAAGATATTCGCTGAATGCTTGTACCCAAACTGTTCTTGGACCCCATTGTCTACAAGTTGGAAAAACTACAACGGTAGTCAAATTTACCCCAGAAGAACCTGATGGCATAAATTCTGAAAAAGTTCTCATTTTGTGTCTAACAGAAAAAAAAGATATTTTCCAACAACTGTATTTTATTGTCTGTTCATCACAACAAATAAATGTATACACTTTAGGAACAACTGTAGAGTTGAGTAAATGATGATAGGATTTAGATTTCCCTTTAATGGAAGCACAACACATGAATATTAAAGGGTAATATTCAGTAGAATGAGTTTAAGTGGGATTCACCTGTACAGAAGTCCACTCATATAACTATTTCTGATGTTTCAGGACAATGATGATGTTCCTCAAAGCTTAAAGTGATGAACCAGCAATGTCAAGATCATGAATGTTAGTCTTAACATGCACTGATTAAAATTATATCCTGTCCAAAATCTCTTGCTGTCGTCATCACACTCAACTTTATCACAGACTGAATTGAGTTTTATTGCAGTGTGAAAGTTTGGTTGTGTGAATGAACTGTCACAAACTTTGTACGTGTTACAGAATTTCTCCTTCCGATCGCGAGAATGTCATTTCTGCCCTCCATAAAACTCCGAGCTGAAGACAGAACTCATCATCCTTCAGTCCATCCCCAAACCAGCAGGAAACAGTAAAACACATCTTGTGTGTTCGAGTCATGCTTCGTGTTCAGCGGGGTGAGAAGCGCTGAGCGGCGCGGCGAGCGTCTGCTCCAGTTTCCGGCTGCGCGTTCCCGGGAAAGCGTCGCTCGAGGAAGCGCAACCAGAAGAAATTAAAGTTACCGTGACATCCAAAAGTAATAATTGCGACACTTCTGTGTGTTCAGTCCATCTGTTCTGTACTGGAGAAACACTCGTGACCGAAATCACCGCTCGTGATAAAACACCCGAGCAGCGTCACATTGTCGCCCTATGAACGCGTCTGACGCACGTCAAGAGCGCGTCGCGCATCAGTTCCTGTGCGTCAGCAGTCATATAAAAACACTCACATAATACATTGAATGTTAATCATAACATTTATTTAAACGGTTAAAAAGAATCGATTATATCGTGTCTGATGACCGGTCAGTCATCAATACATCAGGCTGTCAATCACGAGCGCGCAGCACGCGACCTTCTCAACGCACGCGCACAAGCTCCGCTCGCCCCGCCCACCGAGGAGGAACTTTAACTCAATTCAGTCTTATCCATCCGAGAGAAATCTCATAAAAACATCACATCTTTAAAATAAATATAATATAAACCTATACGTCTCTTTGAGAGCCATATTGTTTTTTGCACTCTGGTATATAGTAGATTGACAATAAAAGAGAATAGAAGCACAATGTGGGACAGACAGAAGTTTGTGTAAAGAATTATTGTTAAACTGTGAGATAATGGATTATATGTGGACTAGTTAGCTTCTATTAGTCACCTAATCCTTTACAATTTACCAGTCTAATATGAAAACGGCATAAGTCAAATATAACAAAATTCGTCCGATGCCAGTGTAAACATCAAACCAAAACCCTACCATCGATGAATATTCTCATTTCTTTACATTTCTGTAAAGCTGCTCTGAAACAAAGTGTAAAAAGCACCGCATTAAATTAATTGAATTAAATGTTGGACCAGAACGCATTCAGAAAATTGTTCCAGCAGTGAGCAGAAGTGAAGGAGAAGAAACAGAAGAAATATAACCAGAAATTGTCAGGAGTAAAATACTAAAATCTTTTCTCTAATAATCTCAAAACTACCAGTCTCCAAAATGTTGCCTTGGTAAAGTCAAAGTCAAGTACTTTCAGATATGTTGCTGACACGAAAACCTCTGCATTTAACCCATCAGTGAGTTGTGAACACACGCTCTGCCAGCCGTGAACACACAAGCAGATCAGTGAGCGGGCATCCAGTGGGTGTTAGCTGCCTGGCTCAAGAACCTGCTGGCAACCTTGACATCATGGGTTTGATTCACTTACCACTCGGCCATGGCACTCACATAACAACTAATGTGAGCAAACAACAACCGAGGTCTTTAATCGTCCTCAGACGACAACATTTCTATCAACCGATGGCAACGAGTTCTATTTCATTGTTTTCACTTATAATTCCCCTCTCATTCCAGGATTCAAATATGGTTTGAGGGCACATTCTGTTATTTATTGTAGTCGAAAGATAATTACTTTAGCATGTGTTCATTACTTTAATTGTTTTCATTTGTACTTTTTAATCTTTCAAGTGGCATTTAACTTCACTGGCAAGTCAAGCGGGCATCTGATTGTGGGTCAGTTTGATTGACAGTGGTAACAGCTCTTCCGCTGTTAAATAAACTAATGTATAGGTCCTTTAATGAGTGTTAATCATGTATTTGTCAAATAAAT
>CM065668.1:1429364-1450071 GCA_033220385.1 Triplophysa yarkandensis
CATGTGTGTGTCAATTTGTGTGTCTCTGTGCATATCTCTGTGTGTGCACGTCTCTGTTTGTGCACATCTCTGTTATATATATTATTTTTTCTTTAGAAAAACGTTTAGCCCAGGATTTTCTTCATTGGTATTTCATTTGTTATTATAAGGAAGGATTAAATGAAAGATAGATTGGCGATGCAAAATATCAAATGACAAATAGTTACATTTTGTCAAAGAAATATGTAAACTTGTGCAACATACTGAGGAATAATTGACATTATGAATGTGCACTTTAAAAGAAAACAGGAAGACTTTATTTATGTTGTATTAAAATAAATAACCAGGGTTAAATACAAGATTAAGAATAATTTTTCTTCACCATTCCTATTATAGTTTTACACATTTTAAGTGTAAAACACAATTATTTTTTTCTTTAACATATTTTTCAATTCTTAAAAGCTAAACCTTAATCCAACCCTAGAGTCAGATCTGTAGATTATTATTACAGTCCCCAGTCAAGCTGTTATTTACTCTTGGTTTGTTTCTGAGATGTGTACTCCCGCATGAAAGCAGGTCAGTCAACAGTGATGTCATCTCACAAACAGGTGGTACAGGAAAGACTTTTGGTTTCACAGAGATTGGGTTCCATGGAGTCACGAGACAGCAGGGATTTCCTTGCTGCACGATTAAAGCTTTCTCATCTGCTTTAACCAAAGATTTTCCAAACAAAGAGAACATTCTTAAATCCGAACAAATGAATCTCTCACTGTTAGCACTTTATCCACGGCAGGATCCGAACCACCAGGACGTGTAGAAAAGCAATGATGTCATTGAGCATGAATGCTTTGTCTATTTAACCTTTGTGTTTCCATGCGAGGAAAATATTTCCTCAAACATGTTTGTTTAAATCACAGATCTCTGCTGGCTTATATCTATTATGACATCTGAGAATAGAATAGACAAGCAACCGCACACCATCATCAGAAATGAAGTTCACTACTTCTATGGGTAAAACAAATTTTAATTTGTTCTTATTGTGAGTCAGAAACATGATGAAAGATTAAATAATAAATATGTGCAACGTCCTAGAACTTGAGAAGTTGAAAACCGTCCCAGATGAAGTATGAGAAGACCTTATTTAGATGTGGTAGAGCGTTTGATGTGATGATGGATTTGATGGGTTATGGAGGGATGGATAGTTTCTTGTTGTTTGGTTTCTAACTGCTCTAAACTTGTTTTTGACCACTTTACCTCATGTCAAATTTCTCAAGAAAAATATTTAGTTGACTTTAGTGTTTATTAAAATGCCTGGGTGGTTAAAAGATAAACACAAGACAAAAAGCATTCAAGACCGAACTTTTCTGAATATCGTAACCAACACGATCATGGCATCATGGTATTTTATGTATATCTATCCATAATATTTCCACAGTCCTCATGTGAAATACTCTGGAGATGTGTCTGTCAGCAGCGTATTGTGTTTTTGGCAGTGCTGATGTGAATCGTTTCATAAGTTTGTGGACAGAATGACTCATTGTACACGAATACAAGCAGAAATCTGGGCTTCTGATCGGCTTCTGTTGGGTATGATGGAATGTGAAATGTGTTTTTAGGAAAGATTGGGTAACCAAGTAAATTGACAGCACTGAAGTATTTGGATTGTTTATAATACTGCGTACTTTTAAAGGGTGGTCTTCCTCATTTCTGAACATTGACACGACCATCACAACCACTCGAAGCAACACAATAAACACTTGATTGTAGATTCATACGCATACACTCTTATCTACGTCACACTGACCGAGAGCCGTATCGCAGACATGGCCATAACTCCCACAATGCACCGCGTGTGCTTGTGAAAATGGAGCTGTGTCCTCTTTTGGCGTGCCACTGAAATGGAGTCTGAAATCAGGGGGTCAAACACTGGTGCTGGGTCCTGCACCAAAAACATTCTGCAGAGAGAGCGTGGGTGACTCGGTCTGGCAAACCGTGTAATGGATGGGGAACGGTTTGTCTGGGAATGCCAGATTAGTTTTGTTGTGGTTGTTGAAGTCTTGTTTGCTTTTTTGTGTTTATCAAAAGTTTAGTAATATCTTGTGATTTATAAGCAGTATGTGCTGAGTTAAGCGTTTCTGACAGCTGCACACAGCACATGTTGATGTCTGCAACACTTGCGTAGTGTTCGCCTGTTGTCTGCTCTGCCTGTGAAGGAGAACTCCAAAAATAATCCCACAGTTCCTCAGACACGCTGGAGTTTAGAGATGAACCAGATTGCATAAGAAATACTTAAATAAATCATCGGAAAATTCAATAACCACAGACATCTTCTGCGAAGGGAATTAACATCATGTGTTGTAGGGCTATGCTATTTATCCTAATCGATGTAAAAATTTAGTTTTGACTGCAACAATTTTGAACACAAAGTAATCGAAACAAGTTTTTATTATTTAAACATTATTTATTTGAATATTTATATTCATATCTTATTAACAAATACATGTAAAAAACTAGATTAAGTTGGAAATATATTATTTGTAAGTACAGTGTTAATCGTGTTAAGGATTTGTGATCTCAACGATTACAGTTAATTATGTTTGTTAATTCTGTGCTTTTTTGAGATTTTCACAAATTAAACATGATGTGTGTGTTTGTTGTCATTGAACACGCACCAAAACCAGTCTGGCAAACATTTATGGAATTCAGCTTGACGTGTGCTTCTTGTTTGTCTCTCACGTGAGTTTTCTAAACCAGGGAGCTCTCGCATCCTTTTTGCAGGTCTCGTATGATCTCGATGCTTATCGCCGTTTGCGGTATCTCTGTCTGATTATGATCCACCTTTGTGTGTGGAGAGGAACATTCCTGAGGTCCATTAGTAACAGATGTGAAGGTTGTGTCCTGCCATCAGACAGCAGCGGTGTTGTGGGGTGAGTTGGACAGAAGTGCACTTGTTTCCATCCATCAAATGGGGATGACCTTTTTTTTTAACTTTTGACTGAAACAAACAAAGCTAAAGCTTAACACATGTTTTTTTTGCTTATGCTATCTGATATTGGCTTAAGTTAGTTGAAATATGCCAAAATGACGTCAGCTGAATTGAATTAATGTAAATAAATCGGAAAACCCAATAAGGTGAATCCCTAATTTTACCCAAAATGCTTTGGTGAATGGTTAATGAAGTCACATCTCAGGATGACTTATTTAGAAGTATGTAAAAAAACAATGTTAAAAGTTCATAGTGGTGTGCATGTTTTCAAGCAGTACAGTTCATGATTTTTGTAGCCTGATGTCATGAGTTATGATGGGTTGTCAGGACTGGAAGTGAAATCTGATTGCCTGGTTGTCTGGGTCTCATCTAAGTGCTCCTGACACGATGACACAACGTATGAATCAAACCCATGTGAGATGACACTTAACCAGCATAAACCTCTGTCATCTCTCTCTCTCACACACACCAACACAATCTAGATATTTACAGGATCATTTTCTGTTATTGTCTGTTGTAGTTTAGAGAGAGGTTGAGTATTTTTAGCACTTGTCTGACACTTTTGTCAACACAACAAAGAGGTGAAGTGACAGGAAGTTTATATAGAGTAGAGGTGATCCATCATCACAACACTTTCTTTTCATATACTCCGAACCTCTTCTGTTCCTCACACAACGTAAAGTTTGTGTATGTGTGAGTGAGTGTGTGCGTGCGTGCGTGCGTGTGTGTGTCTGACAGTAACAACACGCCTGTAATCCCTGGGCTTACAGACAGGAACTGTGTTCACCCGTGTTTGTTGTCATTCACACACACGCATCTGTTCAGATCTTTCTGAAAGGCACCAGACGGTCCAGCAGGGTTACGCTGCTTTACTTTGAATCCTGGGCTCATCACGTCTGCTTTCCTCGATAGCTGTTTGTTGTCTATCAAGGGAAGGGAGATTTTCAGTGGAACAGAAGAGATTTCAGGAATGTTTTTCTGCTGGTTAAACACACAAGCACAAGCTCTCGCTTTCACTGTAACGTTTATAAGTGCATTATTTCAGACAACAGCTCAAGATGAGACTTCAATCTGTTGTGTGAATCCCTTTATTGTGTGATGTGTGTAATGCATTCTGCTTCTCCAGACACCTGAAGATGAAACGATGATGCGTGTGTTAATATGACATGTATAATAACAGTCTGCTGGGTTTCTTCTCTGCGTTTTTAATATTGTGACACAAGCCCGGTCCTGTTCTGCTCTCCCAGCAGGCACTGTCTTCTCTCTGGTCCTGTAGTGTTCCGTCTGATTGTGATCTGTGTTTTTGCAGATTGTTTAGCAGAACTTATTACATTATTCAAGTTTCATAAAATATTTTATTTAAAAAAAATATAATAAATGTATACATGGCATGTTATAATAATGAATGCTTGACTTGTGTATTTTGTATTTTGTTGTGTTTAAATGCCAACGTTAAATGAACCAATCACATGTAGAGAATCTCTGGCAGCTCTCAGTGCAGTTTTTAAAAAGAAAACTTCTGGATGAAATCTCCAGGCGACGCTTGGAAACAAATGTGATAACACATCCTCTGTGGGATATGTCACTGACTGTGTTCTCTTTGTCTGTGTTTTTCGCAGGAAATGACCGAGAGGCCTTACAGATAGTTTGTGCTTTTGTTACTCCAGTCTGCGTTTGCTGAGAGTGCCGTATCTGGAAGCACATTTGTTTCCGTTGTGAGTATTAACTACCTCAGACACTGCAAACAGATCAAGTCTCTCAGCTGCTCCAGAACCCTCTGACCGACCGGATCCGTCAGAGCCCAGCACAAAGGGAACGTGCCAAGGCGACTCTGTACTTGTTTTCCTCTTCTCAATATTTTTAAGAGTTTTCTATTTTTATTCGAGGTCTACAGAAAGCTTGAACTCAGAAGGTTTTTGCTTCCATTTGAAGGATTGATGATGCACTTTGGATTGAAGATATGCTCGGTGTGAAAGGGACACGCAGGGCCGTCGTCTTTTTGTTCTTGTGATGCACCCATGAAGAAGTTCTAAGGGAAATTACAAACCAACAGGACAATTTCATTGGGATATTTCTTGTTTTTGATATAAGCTTCATCCATGGTCGCAGCTGGCCTGCAGAATTCTTAAAACCTCTCGTGGCATCTTCAGACGTGACCTCGTCTCTGATGGAAACTTTAAGCTATCCGTTTACCCATCAGGCCCAGGTTAGGTGGCATTGAGAGCCCTTGCGCAGGTAAAGCAGGACTTGGCGAGGACACGCATAACCCGGCCACGTCGAACACTTATGTATTGTTGCAGTGCACAAGAAAGTAAAATGGACTACAAGCTGCGCTTTTTGATTGGCGGGTCCAAGCACAAAGTGCAGCAACACCAGCAGTACTCATTGCCCGAGCTCAGCCGGACCCTCAGTGCTCCCTTGGGTTCTTCCTGCGCCACCCCATCTCCCATGGCGACTATAGGCTCCTCCCCTTCTGGTTGCCACGGGCCAGCCCCAGGCACTACCACGGCGATCGCAGACATCCAGCAGGGCATCTCCAAATACCTGGACGCACTGAACGCCTTCTGCCGTGCCAGCGCGTTTCTGACGGAGCTCTTCGGAAGCGTGTTCCGGGACTCCCGATATTCCAAAGCAGCTATGCAACTGAAAGACGTGCAGGAACATGTCATGGAAATGACCGGCCGGCTAACCACCGCAATAAAGCCGGAGATTGGCAAGATGCTGATGGAGCTCAGCGCTGGCGCGGCTAACTTCAAAGACCAAAACGACTTCAGTCTGCAGGACGTTGAGGTGAGTCAATTCAACTACTGATGGTTTTTTTGTAGATAGTTATAGTGAGTGTTGACATTGGATAAAAAGTTGACTGTACCAAGATGGCCGATGGGATTGAATGTGACATTCTATATATACATGTTTATGTTTGTTGCCGAAAGAGGTCAAAGAAAGGTAAAGGCAGGGTCATGACAGGGGTCTTGTTCTACGTTTGTTATAAAGCCTGTAAAAGATACACAAGAGAGGCCCTCTAGATCCTTCCTCCAGAAATTCCTCCAGTCCAGGATATTTTGGGAAACCAGAGGAAGGTTTCTTGGAGACCTCTCTCTCCAAGAGAACATATTTTGCGGTTGATTGTTTGATTTTAGCTGCACGGCCAAGCGCTGGCAGCCTCTGCGTCTGTACTCGAGCGATGTATATAAGCTGAAATGATGCCTTTATGAGCAAGGGTTTATGTCCTGGTGGATGTGGTCATAACCGAAGCAGGAAAGCTCCACACCGCAGGTTTTTAAACGGGCACGCTGAGGCTGTCTAAACACCATCACGTTTAACACAAAACGTCAAAGTCCAACCGTATGAAACAGAATATTCTGCTAATTCTAAATACTTTCCCTCAAAAGTGTTTGCCGTGGAATGCTGTCAAGCATTGAAAGTGTTTTTATGATGTTTGCAGACGCAAAAGCTCACCCAGAAATCACACGCTGGAATAGATCTCTGGAAAGTTTTAAATCGTAACAATAAGTTGTTTTTAAAGTCCCTTGGTTTTTATAGAAGAGGCATTTAAAGAAAGTACGGCTTTGGTCGGAGGTCTTGCTTATGTCCTGGAAGGGTTTATTCGACGGCCGCCTGCTGAGCTCCTGATGCATTAGACCAGAGGAAATATTTCTCAAGCGTCACTTGTTAACAGCAGTTGGTGTCTATTCTCTCTCTCATGTTTGCTAATGAGCGGTTTTGTTTGAAAGAAGCCGTTCCTGTCCCGCTGGAATCTGCCTTATCTGTGTGTGTGTGTGTGTTAATAGTAGAGTTGGTTCTCTTGTTGGCAGGGCGACGGCGGGTGTTCCCGGCCCCGGGTGTTACCTGACACCACGATTGTCTCAATGAATTGCTGCTTCACAAACACACCCGCAGCGGATCAGAGCCACTCGTGTTGGGTGTCTGTGTGTCCTGGCGCCTTTATAAGAATACTGACCCTAAATCAGATTCGTGTGATCTGGTTTGTTTGCGTTCTGGTCAAACACTTATGCCCGGGGATCAGTGACGGGTCCTATCCAGCCGGACCTGCATTCTTGTCTAATTCTGGTGCAGAGTTCTGTGCTGTACGTGCTAGTGGTGCCATGCATTCATGTCTCAGCTTAAAGTGAAGGTGGACAGAGGTTACAGACATTTTAATGAAAAAGTGTGTTTAAACTTAACTACATAAGTGTAGAATATGACATCTGAATATCATGAGCGTTTCAAAGTCGAAGTTCAACTAAAGTAATTGTTTGTGTATTTGTGTAATCGCTCAGCTTTAAGAAACGTTCTTTACGTCTATTTGGTAAAACAGAAAATTTAAATGATTCTTCCATTGAAGAAATTCTGTTAGGAATGTTTTCTGATGCGTCAGAGGAACTGAAGCTGGCCCCAGCACTTGTTTTTAATGTCTACTGTTGCACAAGGCGACATATTTCTGTCTTTACAGCTCGTGTGGCGTGGGGATATTTTCAGATGATACCTGTAAAAGAAGCTGGCTCCTCTGTGTTTCACAGCCTAAAATATATATCTCTGACAGGTTTTGGAAAGGCTGAATAATATGATAAGAGATTCTGGTTGTATATTTCAGTGTTTTATACTCTCGTTCCAAAGAGGAAGACATGAGTCAGTATATACTCCCTTTTTAGGAAGCATTAGATCTCTAACCACTTTATAGCTTCTGAGGAATGTTCAGACTGAATGGAAACTCGACTGTTTCCCTAATCTATTCTGAATCAACTCATTTTTATTCCTGTTCAGAAATATTATGTCTAGCCTAATAAACATTCATGAATTATTTCCAAATTCTAAATATATATATACATATTTAACTGTTTTTTTCTCTGTCTCAGGTGCTGGGTCGCTGCTTCCTGACCGTCATGCAGGTGCATTTTCAGTTCCTGTCGCAGGCGTTGCAGAAAGTTCAGCCGGTGGCGCAGTCGTGTCTGGCTGAAGCGCTGGCACAGGTTCAGGAGAGACGAGGGAACGCCCACACCCAGAACACGTGCACCGGACCCCTGACGGAGCTTGACGAGGCGGTCCGTTCATGGAAAGGAGCATCAGAGGTACAATTAAGAGGCTGAAACACACAAGCCTTCACTTCTGGTAGATGGAGCAGTCACGTGTGTTTGTGTTTCAGGTGACTGCGTGTCTCAGGGAGAGAGGGAGAGACGGCTGTCTGTCTGGCATTCAGGTCCAGCAGCTCTTCTGCTCTCACAACACCTGTATACCTGAACATCAACTGAAAGAGCTCAATGCCAAGATCGATCACGCGCTACAGGTCCACACACACACACACACACACACACACACACACACACACACACACACACACACACACACACACACACACACACACACACACACACACACACACACACACACACACACACACACACACTAATGCATTGGACATTTGCTTTATTCTGAATATTACTTTAGTATGTAAACAGCCTTGTTTTGATGTGTGTGTTGTGCAGGCTTATAAAGTAGCTTTAGACTCTTTGGGTCACAGTGAATATGCGCTGAAAGCTGGATTTCATCTGAATCCTAAAGCAGTTGAAGCAGCGCTGCAGGTATGTATACAGTTTTTTCTTTATGTGTTGATGTCAGCGTCACGTCTGAATCACTGTCAGTACAAACACTTCTTACTTCAAAAGGAGAATTTTGGAACCAAACCCAACCTGTGTCTGTAAGATGAACAATGTGTTATTAATGACCAGGGCTGCTCCATTATGACAAAAATTATTTCACGATTGTTTAGCCCAATTTTCAGATTACGCTTACTTAACACTATTACAGAAAAATTTGTTAATAAATAAATAACACATTTCCACTCAACATTCAATGCCATAAATAAATGATAAAAAATAAACGAAATAAGACATGAATACATTGATTAAAATATTTATGTAAATATAAAAGAGACAAGCTACCTGTATGAGGCACAATAATTCTTTTAACTGGATCTTTTTTTTTAAATAATAATAACAAGATTGATAATCAGATATTGCACAACACTATCAATGACTATTAATGTGAGAAATGAGTTGCAAAAAAATTTAAAGGTTTCATCATTTGATTTAATATATTGTCATTGTCATTTTTAATGAAATTCCCAAAAAATTTTCAGTATAATCGTATAATTTTTAGTCTTTCAAAGTTGATGGACACTGTTAAATACGTCTATGTTAGATAATTGCTTAAGGGTGAGAAATATTGAGATACAAGGTATCTAAATAAGGTTTTTCAATAAATGTGATGTCATGAGATTACCTCTGTATGTGTAAACTGTTTGTTTATGTGTGTGTATTTGTGTGTTTCCTCAGGGCTGTTGCTGCGATGCTGAAGCCCAACAGGCTGGACAGTTTCACACCACTTCTCAGGCCATCCAGTGTGAATTACCCACAATCCCTGTCCAAATCGGCTCTCATCTGCTCAGAGGTGTTTCCTTCAACGAAAGCGCATCAGACAACCTGAAACTGAAAACGGTAACTGACCTTTGAAAACATTTATCGTTTAGCTGTCATCCATTATAGCTGATACAAGAAACACAAAAAGGGACAAATTTATATGGGTGAACCATGAGACATTCAACTCAAGACATTTAGGTTTTAATAAAACAGTATGCCTCTCATCATACAATGCTAATCTCCCTATCTCTCTTCCCAGCATGCCGTGCTGCAGATGATCAAAGATGCAGTTGATCAGAACGGTGGGCCGATGCGAGAAGACTCCCCCGTAACAGAGGTCCTGAGTCACGTGTGTCCCTCCAGCTGGAGAGGAGCGTGTAAGACCGCCGTCCAGCTGCTGTTTGGACAGGCCGGACTGGTGAGTCTCTCTCTACTGTCACTTTCAAATAAGACAATGTTTAAATGAACATGCATGTGGTGGAGGTGCTGCCAGGACACTGTCACAGATTCCAGCATCACTGTGTTGTTGACACATTTAGAAACGGATGGGAAAAATACTAAATCATGTCACCGGCTAAAGGAACATGATTTATTAATCTCATAAACATGTTTCCATTCGGCTGCTCAGTACTGCTGTGTGTTTTTGTGTTTGTGTCACGATGACCATGACCCCTGGGCGTGTGTGTTTCTATGGAGAGTCCCGTCAGTTCAGCCATGTTAAGGATACACCTGCGCTATTAATAACAATAGTCCACTTCCTGTTTGATAGGAAACACCCTCCCTGCTTCAATCACCACTGATGACGCGCTTCTTTTCAAGAACTGTGGGAAATGTTTTATTTTTTAAACGCTCCAGGCTCGTGCTTCTGGTGTTATCAAACCTTCTGCTTGTGTTTACAGGTGGTGGTTGACACAGCTCAGATCGAGAATAAGGAAGCTTGCGCCCCTCAGATCTCTCTTGAAGGATCTAAAGTTGTGATCCAGGTTTCCTCCACATGGTGAGTAAATGTTGTACTTACAGAAGTGGCCGGGAGGATGACGGATTGATCTTGTGCAGAAGCAAAAAAATAAGCACATTTACGTAAAGATCAAAGATGCATTTGTTATTCATAGTGCAAAAATAAAAGCCATTTTGACATCTGGTTTGTGTGTGTCAGGTGTCTGAAGGAAGATCCAGCCACCATGTCTCTCCTGCAGCGCTGTCTGGATCCAGAGAAAACCCTCGGCCTGGTGGACGTCCTCTATACCACTGTCTTTGACCTTCAGAGTTGGAAGGAGCACAAGTCAGTTTAAGCAAAACACTTTCGATACATAATAGTCAATGATAAATGTAATGCATCTTACCTCTAATGTTGTTCTTACACTTTCTCAATGTTGATGAGAGTTTGACAATTAACACTGAGATGTCATTTTTGTCAACAGGGAACAAGCTCTGCCCACCATACAGATCCAGCTGCAGCGAGACATGACCGATTACAGCAGCCCTGTAGATCTTCCTACCGGAAACAGTTCCAAACCTTCCAGCGGCCTCCCCAAAACCATATCCAAACTCACCTCACGCTTCACCAAGAAAACCTCCACCAACTCCAGCGCTGGGGGCAGTTACTCCATCCCCAGCACCCCCTCTCGAAGTGCCCTCACCAGCAACTTGGATGACAAACATGGCCGTCTGCATAGGCTATTGCAGATGAGCAGCATGCCGTGCACACCCGACCCCAGCCATGCACAGATGGCTAACGGTGCATCCCCAGACGAGCAAGGCATGAACCTGCCCACCGACCAGGAGATGCAGGATGTCATCGACTTCCTGTCGGGCTTCAACATGGGCAAATCTCAGCAGGCGTCTCCTTTGGTGAAGAGACGGAACTCGGTGGCGTCCACCAATGCGGCGGACTTGAAACCTCCCAGCGGAGCGGCTCCGGCCACCTCGCAGGCTCAAGTGGCTCATAACATGTTGCAGTCGCTGGCACAAAGCCTGCAGCAGCCGACAGCGCTGCCGCAACAACAGCAGCAGCTACCGTCAACTCCCAAACAACAGCAGCTTCCTGCGCAGCCCACATCACAAGCCCTGCAGTTTTACCAGCATCTGCTGCAGCCGATTGGCCAACCGCAGCCTCAAGCTCAGCCACCGCAGGCCGGTCCCGTTTCTCCGCAGCTCTCTTCACAGCCTCTCTCACAACAAAGAGGCCCCAGCAAGTGGCCACAGGGTCCGCTGGCCGGTCTCTCCCCGATCGGGCCTCTGTCTCAGTGGGCCGCTCCGGGCCTACCGGACCTCAGCTCAGACCTTTACAGTCTGGGGCTGGTCAGCACATACATGGACAGCGTCATGTCGGAGATGTTGGGACACAAGCCTCCGCAGGGGCCGCGGAACAACACTTGGCCCAACAGAGACCAAAGTGAGCAGCAGAGTCTTTTCGGAGTGCTGGGCGACTCCATGCCCTTTGACCCGGCCGGTGAGCACAGACACTCTTTATTGTGTTTTAAATGGTAAGCGACATATCAGTAGGGCTGTCACAATTAAATCACAACCACCACCAAATCAAGTTGAAATCAAGATTTCTGTGATTATTCAGGCATCGATTTTGTTTTGTTTATTCACAGGCACAGCTTGTTTGTAAAGCATTGCTCTGATCAGTCGGAAATGCTCGGTCTAAAAGCAGTTTATGTTTATAACACAAGATTCGCTTATAACATGTATTTCAAAAAGCAACATATTGACATCATCATGATTATTAATGTACTTTATTATCATGAAAATACCAGATGAGGTTTAAAGGAACAGTGATAAATGCATTTTCATGTGTGCCATGGTCTTCTACTGCACTTACTTGGAATTTTCCACACAAAACAACTTCTGGCTTTCTGGTGGATCTCAGTCACAAGTTTACCTTAAATAACCTGTTGTATATTGTTGGTTAATTGTGACAGCCTTACTTATCAGTTCAATCAATGGTGACCTCACAATACAATATCCTAATATTATACTCAATACATTTCCAAAAGTTTAAAAAGATTGGAAAAAGGTATGATGATGTTCAGACCGTAGCTTGATACTGTTTTTGTAATATGTGATGTGGTAACTGTGGTTTAGCTGCTCTCTCTCTTTTTCGCTGTGTCTGTGATGGAACTCTATTGTGTATTTATGCTGTGCTGGACAGTTTCAACAAAGAGCAGGATACAGCTCAACACATCTCTCTCTCTCTCTCTCTCTCTCTCTCCCTCTCCCTCTCCCTCTCCCTCTCCCTCTCCCTCTCCCTCTCCCTCTCCCTCTCCCTCTCCCTCTCCCTCTCCCTCTCCCTCTCCCTCTCCCTCTCCCTCTCCCTCTCCCTCTCCCTCTCCCTCTCCCTCCCTCTCTCTCTCTCTCTCTCTCTCTCTCTCTCTCTCTCTCTCTCTCTCTCTCTCTCTCTCTCGCTCTCGCTCTCGCTCTCTCTCGCTCTCTCCCTCTCTCCCTCTCTCCCTCTTGCAGTTGGGTCTGATCCAGAGTTTGCACGTTATGTTGCGGGGGTGAATCAGGCCATGCAGCAGAAACGTCAGGCACAGCATGTTCGACGCCCCAGCAACACCCGCAGCAATTGGCCACACCCTGATGAGCAGCACCGTGGATGGCCACACCCTGAATACTACAGTGAGGGGTGAGTACAGCTCTGACATCAGTAAATGATAAGTCCGTGAGTTGTTTTCTATTTTATAGAAATCATACCATTGAGCTATTTGAGGATTGGCTGTAAAAGATGTTTCTTGTTCTTTTAAGCAGAGAGGCGGTCAATAGTGGATGGTCAGCCAATCAGGGCGACTCAGCCAGCTCGAGTGATGAGACATCTTCAGCGAACGGCGACAGTTTGTTCTCCATGTTCTCCGGGCCTGACCTGGTGGCAGCTGTGAAACAAAGACGGTAACAAAGCAAAATTATCCTAAAGAGATCCGGTGTAGAAAAGTGTGAATTTGTATGTGTTGTTAACAAGGACAAAATGTGTTCATGTGGGTCTTACGTGTTGTGTATTTTTAGGAAACACAGTTGCGGTGAACAGGAAGTGTGCACTCTGCCCTCTCCTCCGCTCCATCACTCCAGTGATGACAGCAACCAGGTAAAATGAGTCTCATAATCCCAAGAGACAAGAAGCAGCAAAATATCACACTCTCATATGTCATAAAATTCACAAATAAGTTTCAAGTTTGACGTTTCCTGTCCTGGCTTCAAGTATTTCATTGGTGTGTTTACAGGATTGCAAAACTAAGACATGGCCTCCTAAAGCTCCCTGGCAGCACTCCTCACACGCCAACACTATGCCCAATCCCAGCTCTTCCCTCTATCAGATGACCATCCCCTCCAGCCAATGGAGTGACTCCATGCAAATGCTGCAGTCTCCGGTGTGGTCGACAGCAGGTGACTGCCCTCCACCCTCGGGGATCTCCTCCGGCTTTCCTTTCACACAACAACAACAACAACAACAACAACAACAACAACAGCAGCAGCAGCAGGTCTCTCAACAGAAGATCCTGAACAAAGGCTTCAAAACCTTCCCTCTCAAACCTGAGCACCGACCCTCGTATCTCCATCAGTACTGAGCACCTGCTCTGAGATCTGTGTTCTGCGTTCAGTGCTTCAGTCAATCCGAGGAAGGACATTGAATTATTTTCATCAGTTGCTCAACCGGGGCTTAGTATAAACATCGCTGGAGTTTTACCTTGTGCTTAAGTTTTCCGTAAAACCCACGATGCTCAGTCGAGACTTCACCAGTGTAAATTAGATTTCTCTCACTAGTGTTTTTATAGGGAAATTTGCATTTAACATAGTGGATCATAACGATTTTGTACACAGATGCGTGTCCATCCCCCAAACAGAAACGTAACTGCCTTCCTCACTTTCCAAAAATGCATGATTCATTTAACAGCAGCTAGTCGGACCATTTCACTGGCAGCCGGTTTGGTTCCACACGGCGCGACTGAAGACGTAACTGTGAGCCAACAGCGGTAAGAGAGATCTTTCTTAAACGCTTCAGTTATGCCGTTATGTTCGGGTTTGCGTTTACACGCTGTGTCTCCTGAGGCGAGTTTTCGATATGCATGGTCATCGTGCTCACACACACACACACACACGCGCACACACACGCGCACACACACGCGCACACACACACACACACACACACACACACACACACACACACACACACACACAGTGCTCTATTGCAGACGCATTACGAAGATCCTGGGGTCCTGGTTCATGAACCAGATGTCCCCCAGAAACCATACTGTGTTTAAATAGCTGTAACTGCCAAATCTCACGTCATATGACCCAGACTGCAGCTCTCAGCTACTGTTCCATAGCTTGTAAATTACTCCGAAAAAAAAAAAGAAAAAAAGAGCTATAAATAATTTACTTTTTATGAAGAGGCTTTGAGCAGGCTCGGCAGAAATATAATAACCATAGCAGAGGTGTAATTTGAAAGAAATACACTACTTTTTCAACATCTGACATTTAAAAATGAAAAACATAATAAAAAAAGGATGTTAGCAGTAAACTTGTGCCATGTTGTTTTGAATAGCACTTGCAAATATTTTCTCTAACCAAAGTATTGTTTAGAAGGGGGAAAATGGTGCTTGACATAAAGAGAAATGCCGTTTCGGGAGTCGTAGTTATAAATGTAACAAAAAATGAATTTTATGGAAAATATATACGGTCAAAATTCTGTATGTGCTTTGTTTTTCTTTGAGATTGGCTCTTCTTCACAGAGACACTAATGCTTACAGTGAAAATAACATTTTATTCCTTTAAAATACAATATATTTCTTGTACAAATATTGACAGTATTAATCTTATTTTTGTATTTTCTTACACATTATATCATTACTGTATACATTAGCATAATATAGGCTTATTATTAAGTATAAACATTATTTTCCCAAGATGTGAAGCACATTTTTTCTTTCCTACAGAGTTTTAACTGTACCTTCTCTTTGCAGAGGATCCAAATACGCCATTATAAACACTAATAAATAAATGGTTACGGTCGAATGGGGGTGTTTTTTTTTTGGTTTCTGTGGTTTGGGCTGCATCTTAATGGCCCAGAATGTTCATTTCTGTGATGTTTGCTAATGCCAATGTTGCCTGTATTTATGATATGACCATGTTTTCTGAAATCTAACATACTTACCATGTTTACAGAGAATCGTTTGCTGTATAGAAATAACTCTTTTTATAGTTCTGTGCTTTGCACAATCAAAATGTAGATTTGTTGCTTTTCGTCCGTGTTTTTCTCCCGAACTGTTGCATTTTTTTTTTTAGAAGAAAACATCTTTATAACGCTCAACATTTCTCAGCTGTGTCAAATGGTTTACTAGTGGCTTCGAAACATTAAAGTTTAAAAAAGAGATGTTGATGTTACCCTGGCAGAACACATGAGGGGGGCTGCTTGGCTTATGTTGCTTATTGTCCACTAGAGCTGGCAACTGATTATTTCCAAGTGTACCAGCAATGCAAAAATAAATATATAACATAAAAAAATGTCTGAATTTATTTCATACCGCACACACACGTGTTGGGTTTCTATGCTTTATTGGGTCTTTCAGCGGACATAATAATTGTACAAACACTGCATTCAATGGGTGGAATTGTGCTGGTTCCGTACCCATGGTTATAGATGTGAAAATTAAGAATTTTATGGTAAATGTAGATGGTCAAAAACTTTATTCTACATTTTCAAAAAACATTAATCAGTCTGATTTTTGAGCTGTTTTCTTTATAGAACCAAAAACACCCCTTATAAATAATATTTCAATTTACTTGGCGTGAAATCTTCTTGTTATCATCTAATACCGGTTAGTTCTATCAAACCTTTACAAAATATTAAAAAAATGTTACAAGACAATTATTAAATACAACATTTAAATAGATTTATCTGCTTGCATTCTCCGTGCTTACGCAGCTTCACACAGGGCCCTCAGTCGAGTTTGAGCTGTAACACTGGCTAATATGAATTATAATATACTTACAAAATAAAAAAATACATTTGAGTCAGTTAAATTTAAAAATATAATTCACAACACATATTTTTCTATATGTAGCTCAATACACACACAATGTATTAACATTATTCTATATGTAGCTCAATGTTATTACACACACGAACAGATTTCTATTCTTTTTACAGATTTATATACAGAGTGGCAAACAGTTTGATGACTTAAGAACTCAAGAGAAGACAGCAACGGTACATCTGCTGTGATGTCTGCTAAAGATCTGGAGAACACTTGCAGTGTAAAGTCTCTGCTAAACATTTGAAAGAGCTGTTGTACATCTGTTCTAAATCATAATCATCTTTCACACATCTTGGAGGTCTATACGACATCTTATAGCGGACACCTTAGAGATCAGAATAAGGACATCAGTAGGTCATATTCATATTGCCAAGTGGCAACAAATAATTTGCATTGTAAAAAAAAAAAGTGTTCTTGTTTTTTATACCCTCAAAATATTTTCTGTTTACAAATAATAGTTTAACAGTCATGAAACATTCTTAAACCAGATAAACACAATTCATGAACGTTTTATTTATTGCGTCAATCCAACAAGTTTATATACATAACATACCTAAAGGAAATGTGCACGTGAGCATATTTATTAGAAATATGATTATGACTTATCTAACATTGTGTCTTTAAACATAAAACTGATAAAAGACAAGAATTATGAACCGTAAAGAAAATAATGTTTTATTGGCCCTGATCTGCTGTGTCTTTACTTCCAGCCGGTGTTGTTGCTTCAGAAGCAGTCTGTGTGCAAAAATAAAACAGAATATAAAATAAATCTGTCAAATATACCATACAATGTTCTTAAAAAAAATCCAAAGCTATCCAAACAAACAGACATAGCAAAAAACCTACATTTGCATGATCAGGCAGGATTTCTGTACTGGCATCTGCAAGTGTACCTAAGTACACAATGTTCCTGTGCAGAATCTGTTGATATCTGTATAAAAGAGACAAAGTGTGATGTTTAATAAAACTACATTATGATGTGATGTCAATAACATGTGACTTACTGAACACAATCTGTGGCTCTTCCCTTCTGCATGTATTCTGTGATACACCTGACCAGCTGATCATTTTCATCCAATAACTACAACAAACACAAAGTTATAATAACACAATATCAGTGTGTGATGTAATATAAATGAGATCTGGATGATTAGATGCTGTATCTGTGTTTTATACTCACTCTCTGAATTGTCTCTTGGTTTATTTGGGCTTTTCCTCTCTGCCTTTTGGGCACAAACACAACAGACATTCTATTGTCTGAAACCCTTAAACCAGTTTACTTCAGATCCGTGTTAATCCAGATTAAACCCAGCTTTACACCTGCAGATACACAAGATTCAAATCACTTCTGTTTCCTGTTTACACACCTCTGGGTGCTCAGGCTTCTTCTTCAACTGCGCTGCTGTGAGTCAGTGTGTGCGCTCGGGTCATTACTGCCACCAGCAGGACACTGATGGTATTGCACATATTGTAATTTGTACTTTTTTGTTAAAATAACTCATGGTTATTTATTATTTGTGGTTTTCAAGTTATTGTTGCTTAATAAAAACAAGAAAACGACAGTGTAATTTATAAGACTTGTTTATTTACCTAAAGCAACTTGAGAGATGATAGAGGATTAAACATTTTATAATTATAAACTGCCACCGGAATTGTGTTCATGAAAACATAAAATAAGTAGTATGATACGAGTACATGTTTTAATCTAAATTAATTTAAACTGCACACAAGAGATGTTTTATATAAGAGGGGAGTCATGGCCTAGTGATTAGAGAGTTTGACTCCTAGGGTTGTGGGTTCAAGTCTCAGGCTGGCAATATCATGACTTAGGTGCCCTTGAGCATGGCATTGAACCCACAACAGCTCCCCGATGTCTGATACTGCTCTGGGTGTATCAAGTGTGTGTTCACTTCTGTGTGTGTGTTCACTTTGGATGGGTTAGATGCAGAGCACAAAAATGACTGAATGTCACATCACTGAATGTATTGTAATGCTTCCGATGGTTCTTATTTGGCTTACTTCATTATTGTTAAATTATAATTTTTTTATAACAAATGGGAAGAATTCATATGAAACTAGAATGTTCTTTTAAAAAACACAAGAACTCACAGATTATTGAACAACTATTTATTTGTCTCGTCTGAATAAAAACCTCAGTTTGCCTGTGTGAAGACCTCTACAACACCATTAATCCAGGAAAACAATAAAATAAACCAAAATTGCCAATCGGTTTCTTCCAGAGGCCTGACCACAAAATCATGTCAACCCTGTTACACGTTACATTCCGCACATCCATACAGTTTCAAATCTCACATACGAGGTTAAACTTCTTCACTGTATCAGGCCTGAAAATGATCTTTACATCATGCCAGTTCAATTTCAGATGCTCAGCACCAACATCTGTGACAGAATGTTCCCATCATGCCCTGCACTGAGAGTTCACTACTGTGGCCATTCAGAGCGTATTCCACTAGCTGCCTGAATATACGAGGGGATTTCTGTAGTGCTTTTTAAGAAAGCTTTTAAGCTAAAACAAGAACAGTATTAATTATAAAGAGAGCTAGATGACAAACTCCTGGGAAAAAAACGACACAAAACCAACAAAGAGATAATGTCCCCTCTAAAACGTATCTGTCATTTTGTCTTTGGATCTCTTAAAGGAAATCATGAAAATATGAAGCACACAAAGACACACTTTTTTGAAAATAACTAAATTATTGAACAGTGCAGAAACTAGTGCTTCAGTGGCGTTCAAAAGTAAAGTCGGGAAGGCTGGGTAAACATCTTACTCCATGAGCGGCAGACGGCTGGTACTGGAATTAACACACAAACATTCACTTGCATCAAGGAAACTATTCACAATAAAGGCTTTATGGACATCAATTCCTGGTGAAACTCATCTGGAATCCAGATCCGATCATGACGCAAAAACATTTTACATACACAACGAATCTATCCCGATTCGTATATGGATATATGCCCCCAGCAAAAACACTGTAAATAAGTATGTCCCGATCAAGACAAATTGATCATAAAACATCCTTCCAATAACTAAAAACTGCTTTATATTCCCTGCTTTGGGGTTTATTACATCTCGAGTATGAATGCAGAATCTTTTCCTCAGTGATATATAGTGGCGTTATTTTGACTTTAAAGTGCAAATCATTTTGAGGCATCCAATCTTGTTAAAGGGTTTGCAGGATATTTCCTGAAGATTTAGGCTTTAAGGGACGGGGCATGTCTTTAGGTCGTCCCATAGCATTGATGGGTTTAAATGAAAAAGTCCTCTTTGAAATGGACATAATTGACATCAGGAGGCAAGAATAACTGGCAATGGATTTGGAAAATACAGGTTAAAGACCGGACTCAGCAGTGTAATCCAGCAGGAATAAGCTAACGTGCACGGGGCAGAGGACTTTAGGGCTAAAAGAGAAGGTTATAACATGAACAAGTGACAGATTTCATCTATACATTCATCATTCAACTATCAATAAATATGTTTGTTTGAATGATTGAAGGCAGATTGACCTATAGTTAGTTTACACAGTTGAGAACTCCACGAAGGACGAAATAATCAACAAGAACAAAAAATGTAGGGGGTTTACATTAGCCATTTAAAAATAGCACCCTAATACTAAAAAAAAAAAAAAACATATATATATATGAATTCCACCTAGATTTAATGTCGCAGCCAAATGAGCACAGATGTTTGTTTTATAATCCAACAGGCCCTTAAGATGAAGTTTAATTGAAGATTTATTTCTGTAAGGTGGTTTTTGTTTCGTTTACTTCCGATCGCTCACTACAGGTCATTAGATCAAGCTGTCATTTTTCTAAAGACAAAGAACAGTTCCAAAAACATAAACAAATCTATTTGACTGAGGAACGCTCACAGTATCTGCGGGGTTCAGGACACCCAATGGAATATTATCAAAGAGCATCCTGATTATTAAGAAAGGAACTTAAAGACTGATGCAAAAATAACAGATAATAATATCTCCACAGAGGTTGCTGTAGATAAATTCTCATTTCCCTTCAAATGCATCAAATGTGGGTTAAAGGTTTGCAAAAAACATTGTGTGGTTTTCTTTTTCTAAAAAAGGAGAAATGCATTAGAACTCTGCGTGTATAGCTGAATGCAGGTCAAAACCGTGCTGGTGTTGAACAGAGAGAGGCTGGACCTGCGAGTCAAAGCATTAATCTACACTGTGAGGAGCGTGACAGGAGATTCTTGGCTGTTAGGATGATGTGTTCACCTGCTTTAACTACGCTGCAACTTTATTCTCCTTCTG
>CM065668.1:1450571-1520571 GCA_033220385.1 Triplophysa yarkandensis
GACTGACATCTGATGTAAAGCGATGATCAGAGCCTGTGTGTCAGGATCGGAAAATAAATGGATTTCAACTCTTTGTTTGTGAGGCTCCACTGGCGCTTTTCTTGGATCTAGAATGAAATAAATGCTTAAACACTTCTGTAAATGTTCTGGCCTGTAACTGTTCCTCATTAAGTGTGAAGAATTGATCCGTAATGGACAAAAGCAGAACACAGGACTGATGACCCCCCCCCCCTGTTCTGATCTGTTTAAAAATGTTATTCTTTATCTGTCAAACAAACACATTTTTACATGCATTTTTAAAAAATAAAAGCACATTTTTAAGTTTTGTAGGTGCAATTCCATAATCGATTAATTTAGAATTAAATCCTAAAGACAGAACAATGTTATTGATTGATCTTCATGTGTTCGCAGTCTGCTGCGAGACGGGCCGGCACCTGCTGCGCGAACTGCCAGACGACCACGACCACTCTGTGGAGGAGGAACGGGAACGGTGACCCGGTCTGCAACGCCTGCGGGCTCTACTACAAACTCCACAACGTGAGTATATACACACATGGAGAGACCAGAGACCAGAGACAGAGACCAGAGAGAGACCAGAGACCAGAGAGAGAGACCAGAGAGAGAGAGAGAGAGAGAGAGAGAGAGAGAGAGAGAGAGAGAGAGAGAGAGAGAGAGAGACCAGAGAGAGAGAGAGAGAGAGAGAGAGAGAGAGAGAGAGAGACCAGAGAGAGAGAGAGAGAGAGAGAGAGAGAGAGAGAGAGAGAGAGAGAGAGAGAGACCAGAGAGACCAGAGAGAGAGAGAGAGAGAGAGAGAGAGAGAGAGAGAGAGAGAGACCAGAGAGAGAGAGAGAGAGAGAGAGAGAGAGAGAGAGAGAGAGAGACCAGAAGAGAGACCAGAGAGACCAGAGAGAGAGAGAGAGAGAGACCAGAGAGAGACCAGAGAGAGACCAGAGAGAGACCAGAGAGAGAGAGAGAGAGAGAGAGAGAGAGAGAGAGAGAGAGAGAGACCAGAGAAAGACCAGAGAGAGAGAGAGAGAGAGAGAAGAGAGAGACCAGAGAGAGAGACCAGAGAGAGAGACCAGAGAGACCAGAGACCAGAGAGAGACTGAGAGAGAGAGAGAGAGACAGAAGAGAGAGAGAGAGAGACCAGAGAGACAGAGAGACCAGAGAGACCAGAGAGAGAGAGACCAGAGAGAGAGAGACCAGAGAGACCAGAGAGACCAGAGAGAGACCAGAGAGAGAGAGAGGAGAGAAGAGAGAGAGAGAGCCAGAGAGAGAGGAGAGAAGAGAGAGAGAGAGAGAGAGAGAGAGAGAGAGAAGAGAGAGAGAGAGAGAGAGAGAGAGAGAGAGAGAGAGAGAGGAGAGAGAGAGAGAGAGAGAAGAGAAGAGAGAGAGAGAGAGAGAGAGAGAGAGAGAGGAGCCGGTTCTCCCTGTCAGACAGAACCCGTTGGGACCGTTTTCCGCTTTACATTAATCCAGCTTTGTTTCAGAACAGGGCGTTTTAGGGCGTTATTCCCTGGAGGGGAACGCTATTCATGATACGGCGTCACTTGTTTCAATTCAGAGTGGTCTGAAACTGGGCTTTTTCATGTTAAACTTGCGGCGATCTCTTTCGCAGACGAATAAATACATTTCACCTTAATGAAACAAAAGAGAGAGAGAGAGAGAGAGAGAGAGAGAGAGAGAGAGAGCTGCTGGTTTGATGCTTTATTTTCTGTGCAAATAACAAAGTCAGTGTTTATTAGATGAGACATCTTTGTATTATAACATTTTTATGTGTTTATATATGTACAAAAAGTCATTTCTGGTCTTTATTTGTGGGATCTTGGTTGGTGTCTTTAAGATGCTTGTAATGTTTTAAAGGTCCAGAATAATAAAAGTACGTCATTAAGCAAGTTATGAACAAAATCAACTGGTTTTATTCAATCTAAAGCATTACGACCATACCATCACTCATGCAAAAAATTTTTACTATTTGTAAGTCGCTTTGGATAAAAGCGTCTGCTAAAGGCCTAAATGTAAATGTAAAATCGTTTAAGTTTTGTCTTAAAGCACCTGATAATCTGCCCACACTGTTTGCTAACCCATCTTGTCCCCTTGTATAGGTGAACAGGCCGCTGACCATGAAAAGGAGGGCATCCAAACACGCAACCGCAAGATGTCCAGCAAGTCCAAGAGGAGTAAGCGATCCGGCGAGGGTTTCGATGAGCTCTCCAAGTGCATGCAGGACAAGACCTCTCCGTTTGGCAGCGCCGGCGCTCTGGCAGGCCACATGCCACACATGGGCCACCTGCCACATTTCGGCCACTCCGACACATGCTGCCCACTCCGACCCCCATTCACCCGTCGTTCACCCACCCCGCACCATTCCAGCCGGTCTCCTGCATGGGCCGAACCCCACTGAAGTCCCCCCTTCGCGTGCATCCCTCAGCAGAGGCATTGCATTAGATCCACCGAGTCGAATCTCTCCATGCACCCCTCCTTTCAAAATCTTCGACAGGCGAGGGGGGTCGTGTCGAGTTCGTTTCAGGAAGGACTTTGCCGTGACATCGATGGCCACGTCGACTTGTATAAAGAAAGGTTTATAAGCAACTTTCCTTCTACAGGCTCAATGGAGGACGCTCTCAGAGCTGAGGGAGAAAGAGAGAGGGAGCTTTCTTTGCTTTCAGCTTCTCATTTTACTGAGTCACTTTGGTACTGTTCTGAAAAAGAGGACGTGTCTGCGGGACCACCGTGTGGCAGTGTCATTGAAGACAGACGCCTCAGAACTAAATTTGGCTCTCTGGCAAAGGACTCGCATTGACTCTTAACATAAGTAAGAGAGAGAGAGAGAGAGAGAGAGACCAACATTATCCCCCTAAACATGCTGGAATACGTGATTCCCTCTGAAATAGACTCTACGGATACGACATACACAAATGTTTATAAAGGTTAATTGTTATTATCGTTATTGTTATAATTGTTATTATGATAATTTATTTTCACTCTTAATCTCTTATTTTGCTTCCTCAGAACACATTGTTATATTATAAATATTATTTGACTGATATTGATGAAAAAACACTGACCTATCCTAGCCAAGGCCTTGCTGCCGAGCTGTACGTTTTTATCATTTTCCATTACGCAAATAAAGAAAATAAAGTTTTAATACTTCACCGTTACGCTCGTATGTATTTGAGTACTTCCTTTTTGACGTTATTCACATTTACAGTCGCTCCTCACTTAAGTGGAGACGTTTCTGTGGCCACAGACGGGTTTGATCGTATAAGTTACAGACTCCAGGGCATCGTGTTTCCCCGCAGTTACCGTAGTTTAATATGAGAAACACACACCAATGCCAAAACATGACGAGACGGAACACAAACACAACCGAGCGCTCAGATACGCTGCTGTTCCATATACTAAGTGTCAAATGAAATTTCATTTCACCTAGACATCACCGAGCTCTCGAATGTAAGCGATATCAGATGCACAAACTAAGTGCCCGCGGTTCAGTTTGCAACGGGGTCTGTGTTTTACAACTCAAACTCGGTAAAGTGAAGTCTTTCTTGCCACAGCTTAACCCAGACAACAGGTCCCAAACACAGTTTCCAACCAAACACAAATAAGGCCATAGTCCACGACACACTTAAATTAAAGAGGACGTGTCCTTAACGTCAACCCCCCAACCCACTTCTTGCATGTCTTTGTGGAGCCAAAAGAAAAGTGAGCAACAGTCTGGTGCGAGACGGAGCGAAAAAAGAGAGTGAGAGAGGGACAAGAGGAAGGAAAGGGCAATCAGTCCGGTCCATGAACAAACACGTGGGGGGCAGTTTGGAACCTTCTCCCACAGATGTGCTCGCAGCTGAGGCTTGCAGAAACAGCTCTTAACCCCGGTCTCATTTTCAAGCTATTTAACCCAGCGCAGCGACTGAGGAAACCATCAGCCCAGCCAACAGTTAATGAGAGAGACCCAACAACAGTCAGGACCATGCGGAGAAGAGGCCGAGTGCAGGTCAACATTGACTGTTGCACAAGTGCCTATGACCATCCCCCCTTTAAACAATTACATACCCTTTCTTTGTTTTTTCTATTCTATTCTATTCTATTCTATTCTATTCTTTTCTATTCTATTCTATTCTATTCTATTCTACTCTCTTCCCGTTAATACACATGTTGATCTGTCATGATGTATTGGACAAAACAAGTTTTAATCTGCCATTTCCGACACAACCATTTTGATTCTTTAAAGAGAATATTACACTCACCCTCTTGTCATTTCAAACCTGTATGACTTCTTCAATTTAAAAAAGAAGATATTTGGAAGAACGTTGATTGCCGAACCTGTTTATTTTCATTGAGTGATACAGCTGTTGTTCAGTTACCAACACTCTTCAAATGATCCTTGTGTTTTGCAGAAAAAATAAGTCATACATGTTTGAAATGAAATAGTAAGTATGGGATGACAGTATGCTTTTGGTTGAATTATTCTTTTTAATATCATTTCATAAAAAAAAAAAACAATCACAAAGACATTCACTTTGTAATGTCATTTTTCTCTCATTGATAATTAGGAAAATTACTGTATATCAGATTGAGACGTTCTGGGAAATAAACACTAGAAATATTTGATGTCTGAGTTTTAGAGCCTAGGCTTGTCAAACTGCATTCGAAAGTCAGAATTTTCAATATGATCGTGTCATTTCTCATCAAACCTTTCCAATGGCAAATAATCTGAAATCTGGCATTCAAAAACTGATTTCATAACTCAAACTTTTTATGTTCGTCAACAATTGTCTCGTTTCATTTTCTGTGTGATTTTCTTCTGCAGAAGAACAGAAGAAATTCTGAGATGATGGTTGAATCAAACATTGGACTCTTTCCATTGAACCGACACAAAACTACGAGGACGTTTCTAAAAATACTTTCTTTTGGAATTAGGTTTGAACAACACAGTGGTGAATAAATAATAACATATGTTAATATGTTAATATGTAATATTCATCATGATAGCCTCACAGATGAAGCGTTTGTGGTGTTTGTTGCAATAGACCACGACTGTAACTACTCCATTACATTCCTGCTGTGTTTTGTCAGTTACAGATGCACTGGGCTTTTCTGTTTGTGTGTGGAGGTATTTGTGTGAGTGTGTGTGTGTGTTATTCTCTTTGGCTGGCCTCCCAGAACATGAATCGTCGAATGTACTCAAACAGGGCCCTCCTCAGGGAACTTACTGTCTTCCCCCAAAATAATAATGGGACCAGTCCGCGTCAGAAAGACGGGAGAGGGAAAAAAGTGGAGCTTTATTCGCTCTAAAGGCAGGAGAACCGTGACATGCTTGCGTAGTTCCACATGTGTCCCTGTTCTCACTGTATTTCATGCCAAAAGCCATGGCCGGTTACATTGGATGCATTCACCTTTCCCAAAGGCTCTGGTATGTTTTTTATAAGTCTGGCTAGTTTGCAGACAACAATTTGTATTATATTCAATTTATATGATTATTTCATTTCATATTAATTGCATTATATAAACAGTTATAAAACTAAGTCATGTTACTCTGTGAACGGTAAAAATAATGTCTATATATTTATCATTTTTAAATTCTTATTTCAATTATTTGTAAAAAATGTTTTAAAAGAGTCAGTCAAATTCTAAACCTCACTTTACATTTCCTTTGTGTGTTTGTTAGTAGCTATAAACAATCTGGGACGTTACATATCCTAAAGATCACGATTAAGTCTTTAACAGAAATAAGATGTCTTGGACAACAGAAACGTCAGGATTGTAGTCATCCAGTTACTTCCGTCACGTCTCGTCAGAGATGCGTTACGGAAGTAACGGAGTTATCCAATTACAGTAGACCCTTTGACCAATCATAGTGCACTGGAAGGCGGGGCTTGAAGGGTCAGGGAATAAATGCGAAATGAGGAGAGACATGAAGCAACAAGATAAATAATAAAACTAATAATGTGTTCTTTTAATATTCAATGGTATTTTTGTATGGTTTAGGACCCAAACAATCCAACCACACAAGAGACTTTAAAGATAAAATTTTGTCTGTAATTATATCTGATTACTTAAAGGAGATGTTACACACAATTTCTGCCACTCTTATATTTATCACGAGGACCTGTAGTGTAGAATCGCGGTGTTCATTTCTCTGAAAAGTATTTGATTTATTTATGCTTTACAATACTTCATAAGAAAGCAGCTAATATGAAACACTCAAATGTAAATGTAACAAAACTAATTCTGCTTATATGAATACAATATATGTTACTCAGTGTAACATTACCCATGTATAGTTTGTCAAAACGAAAGATATAGATTTACATTTACATTTTTTCATTTGTCAGACGCTTTATGCTTAGGCGCTCTCTGATTGGTAGGCAGTAACTGGCGTTTTCATGACGGCATCAAGCTGATTATTTGAAAAAAACGTTCCGAAGCCTTTGGCTGTACACGAGGGCTCCGTAATGCATCTAACTCAGTTTTAAACTAATGGACCACGTTTAACATGACAACCTGACATGTTTAACAGTCTAAAGCACTTATAATGTAATCTTATAATAAGAAACGGGTTCTTTCCACTCCTTTGATCTCGCTGGAAAGGAATTGTCAAATTCATTGCAATGCATTTTGGAGTGTTATATACAATGTTATCCTGTGGTATCCTACACATTTTTGGCAGCTGTAATAGGTTTACATAAAGAAAAGTCTGAACACCATCCACAGTATGCACAGTATATATTAAAGTAGTATATTACTGTGATAATTCAAACACGGCCTGTCTTTATAAATATATGACTGCAAAGCATAATAGGCCACATACCACTAAGATGTACATGACATGTGGAGGCGAGGTAAGATGTACATCCGCAAAAAGTATTCTGGAATAACAACAATATTTTACTTCTAAATTAAAGGTGGCTAAATTATGACTAAAAAGCCGGCGGATCTTTAAACCGTACGATTATATAGTTTGGCGGAATGAAAGACTTATGACTGTGGCTTCAGGAACAGCACGGTGGCCTCCCGTCTCCTAGCCGTGAGAGCTTTATGAGCTACAATCGAGACGGTCTCATCTTCTTTTCATCCTCTCATCCTTCCCTCTCCGGCCCTCCCTCACTCCCTTCATGTATTTGTTTATGTATTAAATTGAATTAAAGGAATCAAAAGGTGGCGGGGGCCGAACGCACACAGACTCGAGTTATGGAGCTGAAGATGAAAGCGGCGAGGAGCGCGGAGAGCAGTTCAACGGCGGGTCTCTAGAAATGCGCGAGGTCAAGCGTTTGACCTCGTCCTAACATGCTTCAGCTAAATGCTCCATGCCCTCCCTTTTCCCTTTTGTTCTTACTCATTTTCTTGGCTTGTTTTATTTGTCGCTATTTCTTTTCTCCTCCAAGGAAATGAGGAGTCATATCCAAAGGTGAGTTAAGGAATCTTAATCAATTTTTAAGTGTTTCTAAGTCACTTGGAAAAACATCATGAACCCCATCCATGATGTAAGGCTGCTTTGATTAAGCAAATTTTAACAACAGAAAAGTACGCATGTACGTAGATACACATGCAAAAGACTTATCAAAATAGTCACTGACATTTGAGGCATCCCATGACACGCACGCACACATGTGCGCACAAATCATGCATTGCATTTGTTTGGTATTATTAGCTAAACTTCCTCTTTCAGCCCTGACACAAATTCATAGAAATATGGTCCCCTGGTAATGAAATGTCGAGCAAGGGGTGGGGTAACGGTAACCATGCTCAATAGCCTGAGAAAAGAAAGTATGAGGTTACAAGAGTTACAGCATGCGTTCTGCCATTGTTTCAGACCCCAAAGACACACATTTATACACATGAGCACATACACACAATCGCTTTCTTTATCCCCCTCTTGATTAGAAAACCGAAGGAAGCCGGCGCCTCGTACTGGGGCCAGGACAAAGCCATGGGAAAACTGTTGTGCTTCTCATCTTACCATTTACCTTTATTTCATTCTGATTTCCTGCATATGTTTAGTGTGTTTGTTTAAAGAAGCAAAGTTCAACTAGTTTAAATAATTTAAATATTAGGAAGAAAATGTGGTGTAACCTGGGGGTTGCTAAGGGGTTGCTTTGGTAATCTTGGTGGTTGGTCATTTCTGGATGGGCGCTGGAGATACCCCCATTTGGAAAACATAAACAAAGAACTTTTAGGGATAGTTTTAAAATAAAATGAAACATGTCATTTTTACTCACACTCTTGTCAAATTGTATGATTTTCTTTATTTCGGCCAAAGGATATTTTGAAAAATCTTAATAGCTGGCACTTATTCACTTGTTTGATGTGTGTTATTTTCAGTTTGATCGTCCACCAATACTTTTCAAAAAATGGTGAGTAAATGATTACAGAATCTTCATTTTTTTGTGCACTTTCATACTCTACCGATAATTAAAAAAATGCACAGAAAATACAAAATGTTTTTTGTTTTCTCCTTCACTGTACACAATGGGATTTATTTCCCCGTTAAACCATGACGATGTGAAAACCAGTTGACATTGAAAGGAAGTACCACACTTCTTTAAACAACCCCTTAACATTATGAGTCACGTAATATTACTTGTAAATCTAGCAAGCGTAACTATAATTGCCAGAAGATTATTTATTTATGAAAAAAATCCTCAAAGCAAAGACGTCAGAGAATCTTTGATTCCTTCTAGGAAACATTTTCCAGGAATAAACCAGATGCAGCTTCATCTTCTTCCCTCACATCATATCTAAACTTTGTCTTTTCACTCGTTGATTTCTATAGTTTTCACAGTGTACTTATCCCATAGGATCACACGACCCCCCCCAAAAAAACTGACCCTCACATCACGACACCTACCCACATGCACACGGACCACCTCACAAAAGAGGAAGTGAAAACATTAAGATAGAAATATCCGTATTGTAATATATGGTAAAAAATGAGTGTATTGGTTCAAAAGGCTCGAGAGAAGAACAATACTTTTATATGCTCCACAGGTGCTTTGCAAAGACCGTCCACCTGTTCTGTTTAACTGTACTGTACTAAGACACAAGTGAGAAAGAGAAACTTCTTGCATAGAGAACTGAAAACAATAATAAGGAATAGAGAATGCGAGTTTCACATGAATACTTGGTAAGAGACACATTTATTGCTTCTTGTGGTTTTTATATTGGGTTGAATTAAGTGAAACGAGTTGCCATTCTGAGAACACTGTATGGTTTCTGAATGCTTCCGAAAGCTCTTAAAATAAGTTTTCATATAGTTCATTTCTTATGTCAGTATGATGTGAATTATTACCCTAGTATCATAATTGATACAAACCGTGATGACAAATATTAATACTGCATGCTTTGAAACATTCCCTGACAAGTGGCAGGTGTGATAATTCAGACATCACAGTCCTTCTTTTGAGCATTTGAGCTTTTTTCTCGTCTACTTTGACAAACAATGCTTTAGGCAACTAAGATAAACTCAGTGATGTAAGTCTGAATCCGGAGGGCGTGATTTGTACATCTTTGATACAAATCTCCTCTGTTATGTACAGCAGCAAACGTCCTTCCATTCAGTTTAAGAATATGTTACAGACAAAACTCGGCAGCCACAAACAACTGAAAGACACTATCCACACTCGTTTGGGGTTATTTCACCCCGGTGTTGGGTCAAAATTGGACAAACCCATCCGTAGAGAAGTCTAAATCAGGAGGGTGTGTTCATGGTTGTTACCGTGCTCTGTCCGAAAATGGGTCGCCCCTGCTCACCTGGGACATGAGAATTGTGCCGTCTTGTACCCGAGCTTGAATCAAAATCTCTCATGCAAGCCAAAGCAGAAGCTTTAAGATGAAATGAAATATCATATTTAGCATCATGTTTTTTTCTTCCAAAGACTTTTCGAGTCACTATATAGAGATAATCACATAGCTCACTGTTTGGGTAAACCACTCGGCAAAATCAAGCAAACAAATGTAGACAACTGGCGTATACTATATGTGCCAGTGACTGAACACCGTGATGCTCCTCTGGAGATGCTGCATAAACATCTTTCCAACCATCTGTACGCTCACAATTCTGTACGCTTTTTGGATTCTTGGATGTTATGGTGATGCAGTAAACCTCATAATTGTTGGACGGTCATGTTACATTTATGTCTTTAAATTCACTTAAACTCACTGTCAAACAAAAGTCAACAGCGATGTTTGTTTTGGAACGTATATGTGTTTCAAGCAGTTTATTGGGATTGACTTACAACAAGTGTTTTCAGGATTGCGTGGTAGAAATACATCACGTTTCTGTTATCTTTACGCTCAGCACCCCTCTTCACTTTTAATTATTGTTAATATTGTAACCATAATAACAGTTTACCATGTGTGCGTTACAAGCATATGCCCGTAGATGATATGGTCAAGTTATAGTTGCTGTGTTGGGATCCATAGGTATATCCGGAGCGTTTTTGGCCTTATTTGAAATGGTTTCTGACACAAGCATCACATTCTACACACCTGACCTGAATCCCTATGCTTATTTTACCATAGTAAACAACAGCTCCTAAATCATAACCGATTTACAACCATTTAATACATTTTTACAAATCCATGCATTTAGTTTGATGGCGTTATAATACAGAGAATAGCTTCATTTTTAATATTTCTGAACAATCATACATTAATTACTATAACAGATACATGCAAGTTAGCAACACCATAAAACGGGCCAACTTCTTAATGGAATTGAAGGAAAAAGGTTCTTAAAAGAGTAAGGAGGTCTCTCAATTGCAAAGTTAGTTTTCCCGAACCCTTTTTCTGGTTACAGTAGCAACAGCATTAGGACCTCTGAGGTGATGTAAGCTGGACAACAGAGCCACATTTAAAATGACAAAAGCCAGCCAAACAAGTTACTCTGGGTTAAACTAGTTTTCAGAGAAGGAACATTGTGTTTCTTCAAAGGTCCTTCCTGAACAAAAATTCTGGTGTGGTGAAAATACAACAAAAAGCAGGTACTCCCTGCAAATTGTTTCCAAACTATAAAATCGTATATATGCATTAAAAAGGCTTCTATAGCAGTGAATTTCCATGTAAGCAATCTAGGCATCTTTTAATTCTATCACATCTAAGCTATGAAATTGCATCTCCAGCCTTTCTATGTGTGCTGACATTAAACAACATTGTAATTATTAATGTTTACATAACCAAACAAGCACATCTTATAGTAAAACTACCCGTGCCCTCATGAAAAGAGATAGAGCTTATTTGAATTTCTTCTGAAAGAGCCAATACTGAGGCAAGCATCTGGGCCACTCTCACCTGTAACAGGTAACATCTATCAGCTTCAGCACTATTCAGATGTCCCACCTGAGACACTGTTGCATTCATCGCATCCTCGTGGGACGGACAACATTCAGGCCTTCCTGTTCTTTTCCAGGCCCGACAAATTCATCCCCACTGTCTGTGCACAAACAGGTACATTCATCCAGCCCCCCATTGACAGAGCAACGAGGGCAAGTGCTAATGCCAGAATGGGCTCAGGGGAGCGTAAGTCTGGACGGCCCATCCCCATCCGCACCCCATGTGCTTTTACCGTCAGGTAACTGGAGAGGGGAAAACTAGGCCAGGCTGGCACTTTGCCAGTGCTGGGGGTGGGAGGGTACAGGTCCTGCTGTGAGTCCCCTAAAGAGCTTTAGTGGGACCAGGGATCAACCCTAAAGAGTAGCAGTTAGTAACTATGAAGAATGAAGAAGAAGAATTGTCTAGTGTTTAAAGGACTGACAAACTGGGTTGCGTTACGAAGCAATGAATCTTAGAGAAGACTTTATTTGCTACACTTTCAATCATCAGGACTGAAGAAGAGCTTGGCAACAAGTGTAGAAGGCTTTGAAACTGAACATTGAACTTCCAAACTTCTGCTTTTTGTTGTATCTCTTTGTCTAAGTGTCTGGTGCCAAAGATCCCCATAACCTTGGGGCCAGATTCAACTTTCGTAACAAAACACTCAACTTTAAGACAATCTTTGTATTTATCAAACAAGGAAAGAAACAAAACCACAAACAACTTTTTCCTTTAACTTGTGGACCTTTAATGAGTCTGAACTTCAATGACTCCCTGAAATAAACCCTAGTCGCCTCTCTTAATAGCTGACCCATTTTATGAAAACTTTCCAGATGGTAGACTTCACTTTTGGCCTTCAGCGAGGCGACATTCAGGTTTACATCTCCACTGGAGCAAGATTGTGGTCATAACACTTCCATACTGTAGAGGCCATGTGCATATGTATTGCCGGGCTGGCAGACGCCAGTCTCTGTGAGATTAGAGCAATAATCAGTGATGCTGAGGGTGCTGGAAAGGGTCTATCTCACAGGGAAATCGCAATGAGAACCTGTCTGTTCTCTCATTCGCTCAGCGGGATGTTGCAACTCCAGCATCTAGTGAGCCTTATCTCCACAAAGCAGATAGAATTTGATATGCATCTGTGGAATGGTCGGAAATGACAGTCTCCAAAAAAAACCACATGATGAGTCAAAGTGTGTCTCAACATCACCTCTCTTTTGCTCAACCGCTCACCCGCTCTCTCTTATTCTGCATGATGCTCATCACTTTGATGTCTGATCTCTAATTCTGGAGAGAAATATTCACCTAGCAGATCATCCCAATAACCAGCCGATGCGGTGCGAGCACAGACGTGTGTTTGCACATTCAAATTATATGTAGAACACATCAAGATTAGGCATCAGGAAGATGCCATCTTTCTCTCCAACATGAACATCACCACAGATAAGAGTTTGTCCTCGTCAGCATGACACACTTGCAACAGGAGGCTTTTTATCGCAGGTCAGGAGTTTGTTATGAAGTGTGCTCCGGCCTCTATCGAGGAACTATCTGAAATGATAGGGATTGGAGGTGGGGAATTATGACACGAAGCGTGCATTTGGGGTTTGAAATGTGTTGATGGGAGATTTGCATGTATGATAGCGTCTCAAAATACGCAGGAAGTCACAAACATGCAGGATAGGTTACACCTTTAAAACATATACACAAGAGCTCGATGTCTATCTAGTAGGTACAGTAGTGGCACAATGGCGAAAAGTAAACTTCAACTTTAAATGTTTTATTAAAGATTTAGTCAGACTGTAAAAGACTAAAGATAATAGCATTTCCCCGAATACGGTTCCCAATCTCTTTGACCTCTGCAAAATACTACTCATTGTGTATATTCAAATAAAGCTTTCCCGTAGCTCAGTGGTTAAGGTATGGCGCCAGTCATTCCAGAGTCATGGGTTTGATCCCAGAGATACAGTACATACTCAGGATCAATTAAGTACCGTATAATGCAATGTAACTCCCTTTTTGGGAAAAAGCATCTGCCAAATGCAAAATGTAAAGCCGATATTAAGCTACCTAATATGCTTGCGTTTGCCTATATGACTAATAATTATGTCCCAACAAATTCCTTAAACATTTAGATAACTGTCCATTTTTCCCAAACCTTTGCACCAGACATCGTATCAGTCCTTTGCTCCCTGCTCCTCTTCCAAACAACATAGTGGCTTATCAAGGACAAAGATGTTACCACATTTTTGTTTCGTGGCTGCAGGACATAACATTTTTTTAAACACACGCTCTTTAGAGCAGGCTATTTTAGAAACATGACGTAGTTTCCAAATCCCTCAATGAACCCTTAAAAGATTGTACATATATTGCCTCTGGACGTCACCTTTGGATACCACTCTATGACCTGTTTGCCCTTGCTGTAGAAATCGTCAATACAACATCTGCTCGATGAAAGTACATAGCCGTGCCTTCTGTGGAGTTTTACATAAGCAAGACAGTGATTTTATGACATTTGAATCTTACGAATTTTGAATTTGAGTCTTTATTTTTTAAGGACAGTAGAAATTTAGGACCACCATCGTACCTCAAGCCGGGATTTGAACGTAGGTCGCTGGAAACACAGCTGCATCATGTTGTAGTACCATCCACAAGAAAGTACAAGAAGACAAAATATTTTTTTCATCTTGTTATTCTAGATGTTTATTAGTGCTTCACAGTGCAGGTATAACAGACCGGCTGGCATCTACAGTATATTTGTGTGTTTAAAGCCAAAGCAGTAAATGGTCTGGCATGCACTGCCGTTGGACCACCCTGTTTTTAAACAGCAAACACATCCCAGCAATCATTGCAGGGATGAAAGGTGATAAAAGCAATGAAATTGAGTGAATCATTCCAGTGGATATGGTAGCATCATAGAAGAAGGCCAGCAACAGTTTGCTCTGCACCGCAGCACACTCTATAAAAGGAGAAATAAATCTGAAGATATCCATAAAGGAAGAGAGGCTCTCAAAAACAAGGGGAAGCAAGATCATTTTACTGCTTTCCACCCTCCCGACCGCACAAGCTCCGGGAGCCATGAGCAAAGGCGCTCGGGGGTCAACTCCCAACTGCCCTCTGCTTTGGTCATGACATCACGGCCCGTGGAGGCTGTTGAGCAGCGTGCATAATGCCACGGGATGCACGGTGGTTATGCAGTTAGAGGTCGACTGTGTCGAGAGAGAGAGAGAGAGAGAGAGAGAGAGAGAGAGAGAGACCAGAGATGAGAGAGAGAGAGAGAGAGAGAGACCGGAGACCAGAGAGAGAGACCAGAGAGAGAGTCCAGAGAGAGAGACCAGAGAGAGACCAGAGAGAGAGACCAGAGAGAGAGACCAGAGAGAGACCAGAGAGAGACCATAGAGAGACCAGAGAGAGAGACCAGAGAGAGAGACCAGAGAGAGAGTCCAGAGAGAGAGACCAGAGAGAGAGACCAGAGAGAGACCAGAGAGAGAGAGAGAGACCAGAGAGAGACCAGAGAGAGACCATAGAGAGACCAGAGAGAGAGCCAGAGAGAGAGAGAGTGAGAGAGAGAGAGAGAGAGAGAGAGAGTGAGAGAGAGAGAGAGAGAGAGAGAGAGAGAGAGAGAGAGACCAGAGAGAGAGACCAGAGAGAGACCATAGAGAGACAGAGAGAGACCAGAGAGAGAGGAGAGAGTGAGAGAGAGAGAGAGAGGAGAGGAGAGAGAGGAGAGAGAGAGAGAGAGAGAGAGAGACCAGAGAGAGACCAGAGAGAGACAGAGAGAGACCATAGAGAGACCAGAGAGAGACCAGAGAGAGACCAGAGAGAGAGAGAGAGAGAGAGAGAGAGAGAGAGATGAGAGAGAGAGAGAGAGTGAGAGAGAGAGAGAGAGAGAGAGAGAGAGAGAGAGAGAGAGAGAGAGTGAGAGAGAGAGAGAGAGAGAGAGAGAGAGAGACACCAGAGAGAGAAAGAGAGAGAGAGGAGAGATCACTAGATAGAGTACAAAGAAAAGTAGAGGGCTTTTTGATTAGCTTCCTTGGCAGGAGAACAAAACTGCAAGGAATGCAAGCGAGAGAAGAGAAAAAAGAGAGCTGAGAGAAAGGACGACAGAATGAGAGGAACTGTGAAAGACTGCCTGAGTAAGACTGACCTGATTCATTTCCTCCCCTTCTGTCTTTCTCTCCAGTCACACAACAAGAGAAGTAACTGGTACTCTGTTCCCACATCATGACATGTTTCAAATACACAGTCAATGGGCCAAGGACTGAAAGCCTTCAATGAAATTGGGATTCATGAGTTTATGTCTGTTTAATCAGTGCGAGCACATCCTTTGACAAATCCAAGAGGGCCTTAATTAACCATGTATTGATCTGTGATTTTAGAAATTATGAGCGAAAGTGTTATCAATTATAATACCATTTGGATTTATTATGAGCAGGGTGAGGCCTGATGTTGTTTTTGGGGCTATGGTTGGTCTCAGAGAAATGTGGTTAAAGTAAATGACATGTGTTAAGCTTAACAGAAATCACAGGATGCTGGTACAGGTGATGAACTTTTCCTCAAGATTTACCCTTTTAGAGTTTTTAATGACCTTTTGGGCAAAAGGTCTGTGACTAATCGTTCAATACGTCCCTTTTAAATTCCCACACTGGATGGTTGACTACATGACACTTTGCCCACATAAAAAGTAGCTTGTACTGACTTATTCACACACAGCCTGGCATTGTCTTTAGTGTCCAAAAGAATCACCAATGTCATAAGAATTTCACAGAGAGTCCTCAGCTCCTCTGTGTGTGGCCAGGGGGCAGCGATTTCTCTATTGCTACACAAACACTGGGACACAAGCTCACACCCTCCAGTTGATTAATGGACCAACAGCATTGGACATGACAGCAAAACCAAGCTTGAAAGATCCAGGCGTGCACACTGCAAAAGCCGCTCTGTTCTCCTCTGTCTCTTTCTGTTTTCACACTGTCCTTCATAGAGAAGGACTACATTGAAGTGCTTATGCTTTTGGCTCTTAAGAAACCTCAGATAAGCTACAGCGAACATGAATCTTGCGGAGGAAACTACTCCACATGAGTAAACCCTCTTCAGACTGACCTTTCAGATAAAGACGGCTTGACAAACATTAAGTTGGAAGTATAACCGATGTTCAAGACATCATCCTATATAATTCAAGAAACAACTCATCTGGACGAGCTCAATCTTTGTAATGACAACGTCATTTGAACATAATACGGCACGAATCTAGTTATGTAAGTTAACTTTTTTATGTAAAGGTCTTCTACATCTTTTCCAGCTTTTTGTAAACACAAAATGGTATTAGTCAAATAACATTTTACAAACAAAAATTGGCATTAGGTTGTAAGTATAAGCAAACAGTCAACTGCGTTACAACAACATAAAGGTAAAGGCAATGGTACCACATCCTTAAAAAAGTACAAAAAGTCTTGATCACTGTTGCTTGCTCAACTAGAATGAAATGGCAAAGTCCAAAAGTCTCAGTTTGGGTTTCACAATCATGAGAATACATCTTCTTGTGGTGGGTTGCGTGACTATTTCAAGCATTAAACAACACCTTCCAAGATCACTATCTGAGTAAAAACCTCAGACCTTTGATAGTCTGCAGACACCAGCAAATGGTTTAGGGAACAATAATCTAACATTTGCTTAATAATATAGCGCGTTACATATTAATAATACGGTTTTTGGTGTGAAATATATATTATAGATTTTAACCATTAAAATATTACATCAATTCCTATTATTTTATATTGATATGAAAATATATTGATGTTAAAAATACATTGTCAATATACTGAATTATAAATATGTGATTCTCATATATACAAAGTTATTATTTATTATAATGTACAATCTTTTCCAGTATGTGTCCTAGTATGTTTAATTCTATTTTAAGGACAGTTTGATGAACAGTGTCGGGTTTGTTTTCTCTTCATTCTTGCTTGTATTCACGGATGTTGGTGTTTAAGTTTATCTGCTGTCATACAATCGCGAAATGAGTTTAACATAAATGCCAATTAAAACAAACCTTTAAACTGTCTTTGCACTTTATCCCAAGTGCACTTTAAGGGCACACCGGGCAAAGCAAAAGCATGATTTTGATGCTCAACTGTAAATGTATTGTTACGGTGCATTATAAACTACACATCTTATCTGTTTGTTGCTGGGGATCGAACCCACGACAAACTACAATGCCCCACTAAAGAGCTTCGGGAACATGTTGCATTTCAGTTTGCATGCAAAGGATGCTGCCCCTCAATTTCACAAGGACCCCACGGTCTTCCGTCTCCCCGGGGCCTGGTCCTTTCGACACACAAGCGCTCGTGGGCACGCTCACACACAAGACCGCTCACTAACACGCGCGTCTTCTGCCTACGCTCGGATCATGTGTCATTACCATTAATACTCTATTGTTTGAAGTGAAAGGGTTTGGCTGCAAACTTTATTTGTCATGTGACCCGAGTCAGCAACAACCCCCGTCCTCGAGCACCCCCCTCCCTCCCGCTGGCGCCTACACGGTTTGTTAGGGGCTGCCACGGGCCATGTGATCAGACTGCCATTTGCCAAACACATACACTTACTCGCTTACAAATCAGGATACAACACACGCATGCACGCGCTCATCAGTCTCTCCTATTCATTTGGAGAACATATTCTCTGGCCCGTTGCCCGCTGCTTTCATCAGAGTTGAATCAAAAAGCTAATACTAATCACAATAAAAGGCATTATGCTGCACACATCAGAGACCCCTCTCTCTCCCTCAGACACAAGGCAAAGCAGTCGCACCTCAAGGCAACCCAGCTCAATGCACTTTCTCAACTCGCTCAGATGACAAGTCACCTCTGTTTCGGCTTTCCACGCTTCGTTTGTGTTTGTTGCCAATTTAGCACGGCGTGTTTGTGTAAGTCTTTAGATGTTTGCCCTCAACGTCATATATCAGTACCATAACAAAATATTTGGCTTTGTTTAGTAACTCTTGTGTTTTTTTGCTCATATCCAAAATACCAAAATGTCAAATCAGTTTCTTTCATGAGATTAAAAGTGGAGCCATCCCTATGAGACCAGTTTAATACTACTGAAATCTTATGGAAAAAGCAGATTTGGAATTCCGATTGACAAAATTTGTGTTGAAAATAAGAGAGAGTTTCAATCTGGAATGATTGAATGATCAATTTGGTGACTTGATGAGATTAACAACCAAAATACTGTTAAAAATACTGTTGAAACCAAAAATATTCCGGTATGTGGGGCTCCAGAAAAATGCAGTATCATACTATTTTTGCAATGTAAAATGAACCATTTTTATGTTATTCTTCAAAAATATCACAGTAAAAATTCTTAAAAAAATATTCTTTTCCATCAGTGGAGACATCAATAAAATACCATTAAATGACGATTTAGGAACATTTTTGGGACACTTTTCGTGTCGTTTTACAGCCCTCTTGCAAATTTTGGATTTGTAATTGTAACTTTTATACTGTGTTTCAAAAGTATGATATTTTTTAAAAGTTAACTTTATACAATGTAGGGCCTGTCTACTGTCTTGGTTTCCAAAAAAACATATACAACAACAATATAAAAATCAACATGAAAATATTTTATATCCATAAGATATCAACATATGCAACTTCACTTTTTCTAACGGTTAGGAAATGGTACTGAGTAATGTATTTCAAACTCATCATAGTCTTACTTACACCTACAAGTTATTCGATTGCATGAAATTGATAAGGGTTATTTTCTTACGGTGGCAAGACAAATTATAGTGTGTGATGGAAAACGAGAAAGAAAAGATGGAAAGACTCACTGTCCATGTGTCTCTCTCTCTCATTCTGTCTCTCCTATTCTGGAAGCTTGCCAGCCAATGTAACCCAAGACGACATCGGTTTTGCCCTTCCTAGAGAATTTAGGAAGCCATTAGCAACATCAAATCATTACTCTAACAGAGAGAGAGAGAGAGAGAGAGAGAGAGAGAGAGAGAGAGAGAGAGAGAGAGAGAAGGACAGGGGGATTGAGAGTGGAGGAGAAGATCAGATTTCTCTGTGTTTTCATGTGGCCACTCCATTACAGTAATGTGCTGGGGCCCATTTAACTAATGTAGAAAGACACACTGATACCCATAATAAACAGTATTACACAGTGAATTAGAACCTCGGACACACAAACAGAAACACGCTGTCCAAATACACGCACACACACACAGATTGTACACTCTCCGTTTGACTGATCATCATGTCTTAACATTGAAACTAAAGCGATGCTCCTTCTGAGTTTACACACGGCGTGTTTACAATACTGAAACCAAGCTCCTGGCTTCAGCTCCCCTGTAGAAGACGTCTTTTAATCATGGTTTATATGAAATGATTTTTGGAAAGATGCTTTTGCTCTTCTTATTGGCAAAGCAATCAAGCCGTAATCGAATCACTTATTTCACATATGCGATCTAGACCTCAGAAAGACATCTCGCCGATGTGAACGTCAACAGGAATAATACGTTTTCTACCAAAGGCTTCTGATGTTAGATCAAACCCATTCACACACACACGCACACACGCACACACACACACACACGCGCACACACACACACACACACACACACACACACACACACACACACACACACACACACACACACACACACACACACACACACACACACACACACACACACACACACACACACACACACACACACACAGGTTTGCCGATGCAAAACTTAAAATCCCACACAGGATCTGTTTAATAACACGATTGTTAAGCCCTAGACAGCAATGAGATTAAAGGAAGAGCAAATGGAGATCAGCGATAAAGACCACAGAAATCTCACATGAATCTCTTCTTGAGTCTCAGACAAACTCTGCTCAGATGTGCCGCAGATATAACCGGATGTCAAGGTCTTTTTGTTTCCTTGGGAAATGTCTTGTTTTAAAAAGAATCATTTTGTATAAAGGTTCTGTGACCCTGCATAAGAAAACCCAGCTTTCATTTATTGTTTTCCCCCGCAAAATCATTTAATTTAATGTAAAGAACATTCTGTTTAAACAGTGGATACAGACTATGTAAGGGCATGAAAAGGTTCAAAACTATAGGGAAATTACCAGCTGAAATCAAACTTGGGTGCTCATTATCTCAGAATTTGATTTGATTTATTTAGCCTGTCTTTTTTAAAGCTGGCCGCATATATTTATACTAAAAGAGCACTATCCAATTTGAGCTGCAATGCATGAATGAATTTTGTAAATAAAATATTTATATCATAAATAATTCTAAACACATTTGCCGTATAATACATAATCTATATCATCCTAAATAATCCTTAAATGTTGGGGTTAAATGTCATTTTAAATGGAAAAACATATATAAAATCATTTGTATTTCAATACAATTTCTCTAACCCAATTCTTCCAACTTATATTAAACGTGACATGTCTTTATTAATCTTTAAGAACAAAACACCCCCCTCTGAGACCAAGTTGATACTCAACCCAAACTCCTGAGCTATGATTGAGCAGAATCTGAGCTATAACTATTTTCTTCCGTCTCCGATGATGCACTTCTGCATACGTCTTTATAACATGCCATGTCTTCTAAGTGATCTTCACATATTTAATTAAGTTCCACTAATTAAAAACCAGCCAAAATCACTCCACACATGAGATGAATATAACCATTTCAATTACACATGTCAGGCTACATACAAACACAACTCGTTCTCTTTCTCTCCGCGTCTCGTGAAGCCACTGTCACCCTGACGTTAATCCGGTTCAAATGTAAACAGGCTTATGTCTTCATTCCACACTTAAACCATATCAAATGTATCAAAGCGAGAGCTCAGTGGCGTCCTCGGCTACAGCGGGGTCACACCGCGGCCACACGGGGCCACACACCCAACTCAATTAACCTCAGAGCCAGGCAGTCTGTCTGTCCGACACTCACTGTGTGCGTGTGTGTGAGTGTGTGTAAAACGGGGTTTTGGGGCTTAGAGGCTGTTATTGTGTGTGAACAAATCTGTGTTCCAGTGTGCATGTAAGTTAGCACTGGGTTAATAGGTCAGAGCATGGTAAAGAAAATAGAGGCTCTGAATCTATGTGTGTGTGTGTTTCCATGTGTGTGATCGGACGAATGAACAACTGTCTCCAGATCATCAGATCCCCAGCAATTATCCGTTTTACATACCTGTAAAAATGTGATCGCGCTTTTATACCCACAGGTTCGTGTCTAGGAACTCCCGCACTGTATTTTGCTCTCACCGTTCAATGTGGAAGTAATATGTCGTGTGTAAACATGCATTCATGCTGGTGTAATGTGTTTTGTGTAATGTGTGTTATCTATGATAATGTCCCATACAATTTAATAACTTTATCCCAATTGCTTCGGTCCTCGGTGGTAAACAACGTAAGTTTCTGCTGCCGTTACCATTATAACTTTGGGGATTGTTGTTTACTCTGCATCTGATAAACCGACGAGATAAATTGCGTTGATAGGTAAGTAATCACAGTTATAATGTTGTAATCCCTTTGTTTGTGATTCACATCTATATGTGATGTAACTGAATCTGGCTTTGTTTCTGTGTGTGTGTGTGATGGTGGATAACGATAAACAACGAGGCTGCGCAAGTCGAACTTAACTTTAAGAATCTCTTCATCCAAAAGTTATTTCACAACCACTTTATTGGAGTGCACTACAAATTTCATCTTAAATAAACCATAAAAATATGTCGCTGTAAAGTTTTTATCGGGTTTTCGTGCATTTGGATGGAACCGGTGGTGGGCAGAACTAAACATGGAGTTAAGTTGAAAATCCATTTATTACTCCGTTTCGTCATAAAGAGAGAGACAAGAAAATGAGTTTCTTGTGTCAGAAAGATAAAGTCAACATCATGACTTTTTCAAAATGTTCCCTTGTTTTAGACCTTGTTTTAATTCCTCAAAGACATCTTCTGTCGTTGCTTATCTCCATAGGTTAAATAAACAATTTGCATTATATATCAGCATAATTTAAACTACCAAAACCATCAATTTTTATTAATCATTTCATTATCAACCCATCACATTTCATGAGGAATCTCTGTTGGGAATTGGAACCATCTTAAGAAACATAAACATTTTAAATATTAAAAAACGCATAACTACTTTAATAAATCAAATCAAATAAATACTGATACAGATTTGTTACTTTTACTTAAATTCTGGTGCTTTAAGGGATTTTCCCAGTGATGAAATAGTATAAAATGTTTGTTCTTTTATATGTTCTAACATTTAAAAAATCTGAAGACCCCTTTTAACGACAAAGAGTTTTTGGCATTCTGGTATCCTGACCGTTTTCAAAAGCTGAACATTGTTTCAACGATCAGCCAAAGGATCAATATAAAATTCCTTTATTTTCCTTCGTGTTGTGGGAAGGATGTCTTCCTCTTTTTCTCATTCCCAAATAGTCCCAGGAGGACCCTTACCTCTTTGCCATCATCTCTCATACCCCTGCATTACCATCACTTCTCATTCCCAAGAGAACACTTTCTAAATCATTCCCCCATTTTCTCGAATCATTGCTAGTTTATGCAGTGTGGCTATGTTCCAATATTCTATGTTGGTGAATGGCAGCCGTTTCCCAGAATTCCCATGAGTCCACCTGTCATGCTCGATGGGGATTCCGTTAAAGACGTTGCATCATGGCTGTGTTTTGGGGTCACCGTCACATTAAATAGAGTAAAACCCCTTCTTACTGTCTGAGTCATCCAAGCCCATCATTCTTATTGTTATATAAAAGTGTCAATAATGCCCTGTTCTGGGAACAGTCCTTATCTGATGCCACACAATCCCCACAGGACAGGTCGCCCCTAGCCAAGCCAAGCTTGGTGTCTACATTCACACTGCATTCCCACACAACACATCATTCATATGTGATTTTTGTAAGTCATTGAACTTGCAAATGCATGTCTGAGTCACATTTCATTCGAAAATTAGTTAAAATAATCTAAAAATTAGTTAAAATAATCTAAAAATTAGTTAAAATAATCTAAAAATTAGTTAAAATAATCTAAAAATTAGTTAAAATAATCTAAAAAGTAGCTAAAATAATCTAAATAATCTAAAAATCTATAAAAAAGTATTGCATGGAAATAAAAAATATATAAACATTATCAGCAGCACTACTAAAACAGTATTATTTGTCTAATTTTAGTGTGATTTAATATAATAAATGAGTAGGCATACAATTTGTATATGTGAGATTTTTTCATCTTCTCTACAAAAACACAATTCGTATAATTCAGTTAAGAACAACGCTAACTCATCTGTTAAAAGTGTTTTCAGTGTGATAACCCAAACTAGATCAATGTTACAAAACAAAAAAGTGTGTGTTATTGTTTAACATATCCTATGTGTGATTGTTATTATTTCAACTAATTATTATTTGAATATACTAATATATTAATATATAGTATATTGACATCAATTTACTGTTGGTCCATAATCTTGCCCAATTGTAAAAAGCCCTTATACACAAGACGATCCCACCGGTCTAGAATATATTTTTAATGAAACAATGAAACATTTATTTTAAATCTAATAAACCAAATAGTTAAATCTTAAATTATTTGATGAATATCAAAGCTTTGGATAAAAGAGTCTGCTAAATGACAAAATGTAAATGTAAATGTAATATTGGTTTGAAAATGATTAGTTTTTTATTCCTTTTTAAATGTTTGTGCAGTTTTAAGTGAAAATAAGACTTTTGGTGCAATTTAATTGGATAAATTTATATCATCATTTGCTCATCCTCTATATTTTTTTTCTCCTGCATATGCCTTCATATGTATGTATTTGTTGTAGAATATCACTAGTGTGTCATAACAAGAACAAGGCCTATTCACGATGATGATAAATACAGAATAGATTGAAAGGAACAGATTACCCCAAAAAGAAAATTCTTTTATTATTCAACGCCCCTTTTAAAACCTGTTTGAATTTCTTGTTTTCACAAAAAAGAAGATATATTGATAAATGTTGGTAACCCACTGACAAAAACCAATGAATGGGTGCCATCACTATAGGGTTAAAAAAGAAATTTGGGGGGTTGAATCACGCGCAAACACTTCTGTATTTGTTCCCTATTTTTCACCACGCCAGAAAAATCTCTCTAATGCTGAAAGATGCCCACCATTCCTTATGACTTTCTTTGACTTTTGGTATAAACATGGGCATGGTTTTATCCTGTGTGTACCTGTAATCCGTGCATTGCTGACTCACTGTAACTGTGATTACATCGCTTAGCTCAGCTGCTGTAATTGTCCTGTGTCCCGTCCATCACAGCAGATTTAATTGTCCTGCTTAATTAATAATTGCGTTTATCGAGGGGACATCAGATGCCGGGACGGTGGGAGGCCCTGTCAATGTAATTGGAAGGTCTGACGAAACGCCAGCGGAAGCTTTTAGCGGGGAAGGTTATCAGCCTGTCATTTACCGCAACATTCTCTCTCTATTTACCTCTCTCACCCTCCCCTAACATGTTTTACCCAATCGGCCTATAACTTCCGCTCTCTTCCCAACTCCATCCAAGTCCCAGGTCTTCATCTCTCTGGAGCTTTGCTACAGTAAGGTTACGTCAGTATTCAAACCGTCCGATTCGTGAAAGGCCCCCCTGGACGTTCCCTCGCCGTAAGATTCTTTCTCCGTTTACCGAAGACTTCAGCACAGATCAGTCATGCTGCATTTGCTGGGATTGCCCAAATTGATCTATCGATGCCTATTGGCCGAGCTAGAAATACTAACGCAATTACCTCCGGCCCAAGTCATTCCCGCCTCACGTCCATCTTCATCAGCACAATGCCTGAGGGGACGTGTGACTGCTGTCTAAACACACTCGAACACTCTCCGGCTCCTCTCTCTTTCTTTCTGCGCACTTCATTCTGTTATCTCTACATCTCTCCTCCTTTCTCTTTCGGCCTCCTGCTCTCCATCGCTTTCACTCCATCTCCCTTTTAAGTGGAGGAAGGTGTTGGGTGTAATAGTTACAAATGGATGAAAAACCCGCACCGGGGGTCTTGAAGGACTAGTTCGCCCATAAAAGATTTTGTCATTAATTACTCACCTTCACTGCATTGCGAATATTAAAAATTGGCCAAAAATCTACATGTAAAAACATAGACATATGGTGATAGAAATTGTAAACATTTAAAAACAAAGACCGGATTAAAAAATACATTAAAAATAAATGTTGGTTATTAAATAATGAATGAAATACAAAAATAAATAGGGTTATTTTAGTTATGCTTGAGGAACTTTAAGTACAATTTCAGAGCGACTGGACTATAAAGAATCAAAGGGAAAAGCAACAAGTGGTGAGGGAGAGACGACACAAAATTGAATAATACAATAAAAAAAGAACATTGTGTCCTCATTTATTCATTCTCCTCTCATTTCAAACCATTATGGCTTTCTTTTGCAGAAGACCAAATAAGATATTTTGAAGAACGTAGTAACAACATTACCGATTGACTCTGATTGTGTTTATGCAATAAAAAGTGAAAATCATTTGAACATTAAACACTTTAACCTGTCTTAATTTATAAAAAAGTATTGGAGAACATTTTTGAAATGAAAGAGATCACGTTCAATATTTTCACATTAAGATTGTTATATCCTGAAGCACACCAAGGGTCTAACTTTATCTTAAATCAAAGGGACTATATTTAAGTACTTAAATGTAAAAGTAACAATATTTTTTAAACAATTGTTATCTTGAATTTCAAAATGTATCTCTAATTTCAAAATGAAAACAAGGCAATCTTGAATAAATGCACATATCCTTCAGTTGGGCTCTGTGTCTGCAAAATCCACTTCTTACATGGGACACTTTACATTTCATTTAAAAAAGAATCCTGCAACAACGCGAATCTTTGTACAATCCTTATTCCCTTCTCCTTTGAGTGTAAATGTTTGGTGACACAATTCGAAGCAACATGTTTTTGAATGTTGCAGTCAATAAACCAGACCCCCCTCCCCAGACCCTTCCCTTCCAGGCTGTCCCTTGGGTATGATCCTAACGGTCCTGCTTTTTAACAGACGTGTGTATGTTTGAATTCATTCAAATGCACCAATAACAGAGACGATCACAAACAACTGACACATACACACAGGAAAAACACACAAATGCACACAAGCTAGTGCACACTCATGCCCATATCTGAAAACAGAGCTGTTATTGTGATGAATTGAGGTTCTATCGTATCATTTTTCTTGCTGACTTAAGGTGTCAAACTGAATCAGGATATCAAAGTAAGTGTGGTCAAACACGACTCAAAGACGGCGCCCTTACGCATACGATCCGTCAGATTCAACGACAAAATTAAAGAGAGTCATCAAAACTAAAAACTGCAAGAGAAAAGGCGTCGGGTCACCCGGAGCATTATGGGATGGGGTTCTTTCACGGCGGTTTTACGTAACCTGTTGAAGGCTTATTGATCGCTTTGTGGTGTGTAAAGAATGGCTTTGACAATGCCATCTTCCTCTGCGGAAGAAAAGAAAGTGCTCCTTTCTTTCTCCCAGCGTTTGAAAGCTGCACATGATGCCCCGGGCGCATGAATGTGCCATTGTTGAGCCGTAGAGAACAGCTTACAAGAAAGCGAACAAAACCTCACGCCGTGAAACAATGCGCAGTCGGGGGTATAGGTTGCAGAAGACTGGGGCTGTCTCTCGGCCTGGACGGGAGGTCTGAGCGGGACGAGGGCGGTACGCTCTTGTGTTTGTGAGGAAATTGATTGAGACGGCAGAAGTACTGTAAAAGGAGGATGGGAGGAAGAGAAGATAAAACAGAGCTTTGTTTTATTGGCCTGTGAGTTACAGTTCCTGAAACATCAAACGTGAACATTGTTAGAACTCTCCTCCTTACATCCATCCATCCACAAAAACATCACTTTTTGGTATGTATGTGATATTGTAACTCCTATGAAAAATATTTTATTCAATTCGTCTGTGCCATCACATACGGGCCTGTTCATGCCCGATATTAACATCTGTCTCAGGTAAACCGATCACAAGTGGTCAGGTCATGCCGGATTGCTGTTTACACCTGGTACTTATGTGTGTTTTAAATGCATCTCTTGTAACCACTTATGATCGGATTACACGAGGAGAGGCTCAGACCACAGAATATTGGCACATGGCACTGAATGCATGTTGAAAAACTAAAAAGGCAGAAAAAGTGTTAACATACAGATGCATATACTAGGAATATAACAGGATATAGTGCAGCTGTCTGGTTTATAATCTTGCTTTATATATGTTTATGTTATATAAAAACGGATAATTACAATTGTCTATATAGAACTTGGCAAGAATAACTATGAATGTAATATCAACTCACAACAGAATTTTGTGAGATAGATGTAATAGAAAAAAATACACTCATGCACTTTTTTTGAAGCACAACTTTCATTGTAATGTCTTTAAACACAAAATATTTTTCATTTTTAAATATGAATCAACACAATCTGATGGGAGTTTCTACAGTGCTTTACGATCAGACTTATACATTTTAATTTGTACAATTTAAATATTACGTTTTATTATGATTTGACTAGGGTCAGGGATGACCTGGGTTGGACCTTTTTTGTTGCTTTGCCACCTCATAAAATGTGTGCTTTTTCTGAAAGTAAAAATCTTATTTATATACCACGAAAAAAATTAATTCTGAAAATTAAATTCTTATCAAGAAGGACAAATTTTGTTTATAAAGACCAAGGCAAGATTTCATTTGCTAAAATGCTTTTTAAAATTATTTTCAACCTCATTTTTGATAGTTTAAAGTTTTACTTGTCCCAAAAGGTAGATGTGTGTTCTGTTAACCTATGTTAACCCTAACCCTTAAACTTAGTTTTTTTACTTGATTTAATATCAATATACAACAAAGGAAAATAGAAACACACTAAAAATCCCTTGCATACCACCTATAGGCATTGTTCATGTTAATACTTTCTATTAGTTGTTCTTTTTCATTGTGTAAGCTTTGTGATCTACTTAATAAAAATTAAAGTTTATGTATTAGGCAGACACTGTTGTTTTAAATAACCTCAAAAACATTTGACAATTTTACAAAAACACGCAAAATTATGCTGACTGTTAATGTGAAAAACACAGAAAGTTCGATATAAAATACAAAGTAAAAACAGTGGCCTGATGTCGTCTAGGTGGTCCTGAATTCGCCAGCTTTGTGTCTGTACAGAAGCGGACTTTAAAAAATAAACCAACCATAACTACTCAGTAAAGTAAAAAGTTTGACAAATGTACCATTCCGTATGCTCTACGGACCCGCGGCTGGTCTGTAGTCCACAAAGGTGAGCGGATAAGGAACGTACGTGTGTGTGTGTGTGTGTGTGTGTGTGTGTGTGTGTGTGTGTGTGTGTGTGTGTGCGTGCGTGCGTGTGTGCGTGTGTGTGCGTGTGTGTGTGTGTGTCCTGAACGCTCTCTCTAAACGTGCATCCTGGGAGATCTCGACTTGTGATTGATGCTAGTAATGAACCCCTTCTGTTTTATGTGCTTATTGGTATAAATAACATCGCCAAATCAGACAGCGAGGCACCATGAAAGAGATGCAGATCCGATAGCCATAACTTCATCACCCTGCTGTGATAGCAACAACTGCCGAGCAACACAACATCATTTTCACATTACCTGCTCTCAGACCCCATATGACTTGGAAATTGCCGAAATTGGATCGTGTCCTCAGCTTTTAAAAGAGATTAGATTTTACAGTCGGACGTTTTTTTGCCTATCAAGCTCTCTCCCTCTCTCTCTGGAGTAGTTTGTTCTGAAATGGTGGGACCCCAGTCTCCTGTCCTAGGGCTCATCCGTTAGCTCAGTTTAATGTAGTTATGAAGGGGGGGTTGAGCTTCCTGTCTTGGCCGAACAGACCTGGTTAAATGAGGTTTTTAGTTGCCCGAGGGAGGAAAGTGCAATGGACCTTATTAACTGTGTGTTTTCTCTCTGTATATATGTGCGTGTGAGAGCGAGGGGAACAGATATGGAGGTTGGGGGTATGATTCGGAGAGGGACGGTGAACTCGCCGTGCTGTTTTTGTTGTGATAGAGCACAGCATGGTTCACCGCCGTGGTGCCACAATACCGGTTCATATACTGTTGTGCGGCGTTGTCTCATAGTCTAGTTTATTTTTAAAGAACATTCGTAGGTTCTTCTGCAGTATCAGGACAAAACCATGACCCTTATTAAACCAAGGCCATAATTACATTACCATTTAAAACATGAACGCCTCTTCTAGTTTATTCTTATGTTCCTTTTGTTTTTTTATGTATAACAAGAAAACAATCTGTTTAAAAATATTGCTCTTTCTCTTGATAGTGACCCATTTTGTTAACTTCTGCTAAATGAAGTGTGTCGAATGATTTATTAAAAACAGACATATATTAACACACGTTTATGATGATAACAGTACTGTGAAATTGGTCATAAACTTATAGAAGTAGACAGTATTAAAGTAAAACACAGAGAAGTCTGTGACAAAGTTGTTCTGAACATGTCACATGAACATCAATGTCTTTTTCTTTCCACAATGAAACATATTTCGAAGAATTTTACAAATTGAGATGTCTGAAAAAAATGACTTCCATAAAAGAGAAAAATATTTTATATGATGGTTTCGTTAGACTCAAAAGGTCAAGCTTTGAAGAATTAAGGAGTTCTGTTGAACCTTTTGCTGCCATTTTACTTTTTCTACTACTGTGTTTAATTGGGCATTCTTCTAAATATCTCCCTTTGTGTTCAACTGAATAGAGATAGAGGTCTGGAATAACTTTAGAACAGAATTTACACTTCTGGGTGAACTTTTCCTTTAAGAATTCCTTTAGACAGCATCATTTAAACAATTCACTTAATGAATATTAAAAACCGTTGGATTAATTAATATTAAAAATCATTGGATAGAATTTATAAATCATTTTGACCTAATCTGTGAATCGTGCGGCAAGGACCACAGATAGTTTCTTTCCATCAAACAACAATTAATGTCACATCAAATGCAAAATAAGTCTGATAACCATAGACCAACACGTTGACCATCGTAACCAGATCCAGCTGCCAGCAAAAAAAGCCATACACAAACCATGGCGAACCTCGGACTCTGCCACCAAGTGGGCACAGAGACATAACAAAAGGGATTCAAAGAATTTAAGTGTAAATGGTCAGCAACTGTAAAGTAAAGTAAATGTAAACGCACAAACACAGTTCCAAGTGAACACTTCGTTACAGACTTCACCAAACCTAAAAACCCTTTTTTTGGGTTCTGTGATATAAAGAGCAGAGCAGAGCTTGGGTCACCAGAGCATCCATCCACACAGAGCGCTTGCACACAAAAGCACAAACACATACGCGTACACACCCTTTCCCATGGGTGCGTGTTGTTTGCTGGACTCAATGGCGAATAAAGTAACCCAAATTCCAGGTCATCCTGTGTATGTGTGGGTTTGCTTACTGTAGTTATAATTTAAGGACACATTTGCCCCCAGAGCTTAGCCAAATCTAGCAAAAGTCCCTTTGGAGACGTCTTTAATTGGAAAATCAAATCATGAACTGAATACGTTCTTTTCTTAAATTCTAAAAATGCAAAATGTGGGCTCGGTAAAAAACTCTGCAGTTTATTATGAGCTAAAAAAATAGAAGCGTGTGGTGTGCTGCTGTGGCATTATACAGTATAAATACAAATGCATATACATTATACAATATAAAGACACGTATACTTTGATGAATATCTGTTACATATCTCAAATATAAAAATAAAATCAGCAACATTCAAGATTGACTTTGACCTTCTTATTTTAAAGCAGAACCTGTCTATATATGAGGTCCTCACTCATACAGTCTCTATAAGGTCAATATGTGTGTTTGTGTGTATACAGGCCTCTGTGTGTGTTTTTAACCTCTTTGTCCATCAGTTTTTCTCTCTCTCTCTCTGGGGACACGGCTGTCGATCGCCTCCCATTCTCTTGCACACCCCGGCTGTCCTGTAACCATGGTAACTGCCCAGATGTTGGACTCTGATTAGCCAAGACTGCCAAATAAAATCAGAGTGATGATAAAGATCAGAAAGCGGAGTGAGGGGGTTTATAAAGGGACAGTGTGGAATATACACACACACATACAGACACACAAACATCCTCCCGCATGTAAACAAATAACTTACTGATGGGGACCTAAACAAGCAAAATAAAGGCCCGATGTCTTATACAAGCAGGTTTACACATGCAGTGGTGCATTATGGGCAGACAAGCACAGAAGACAAGCACCTGCCAACCAGCAGTGGTCTTAATATACACCTGTAGCGCACAAATAAGCCCATTTTCAACACATTTGCTAAAAACGGCAACAAAAAATCTTTTCATTCACCCCTCGACATGGATTACAAAAATAGCTGGGATCTTTCATTCGTGTTCAAAGAAAACACCTCATTACTCCAGCTGGCACTGCCATGATGTGGGTCTGCCTGGAATAAAGGTGCTCATTGTCCCAGGATCTATCCAAGGTCGCTGAGGATGACAAATACACACCTTGCCTCCCTTACACACAACCATTTATTCTTTTCGAAGCGCAGTAAACTAACATTATAACCATCACTCTTCTCTTGTTTTGTCAAGAGTACGTCGGTGATTCTTGACAACATGGCAACAAATCCTAAATATACTTTCAAATATAAAACCTAAAAAATCATGTTGTTTATTGAGTCTTACTGTTTATCTCTTGCATATGTTATTATCCTAAGATGCTGGGTTATTTTCAACCCAACATTGTGTCAAAAAAATATACAGCTGAGTTAAATTTACATTGTGTTCATCCCTTTTTGACCCAACATTGGGTGGAAAATACCCCAGCATTAAGTTATGTACTTAAAATTTACCTTTGCATTAATAAATGCTCATGCAAAACTCTGCATAAAAATCTGAAATTTCTACTAAATATTGACCGATATTACATAAAACAGACCCGGAAATAAATATAATTTAATCATCTAATCATTCTCTTATCTATTCACCCCTATATGCCTTTTGTTCTTCTGAAGAACACAAAATAAGATCTTTTAAAGAATATTGATGCAGAAATGGTAGCTATTGACATGCATTGGTTTTTGTACACATAATAAAAAAGAAAAAAAAAGAAAAAGAAAAAACAGAAAGAAAGAAAGAAAGAAAGAAAGAAAATAGAAGGTCATACAGGTTTGGTTAACAAGAAGGTGAATAAATGACAAAATATTTTTAGTTTTTTCATTTTACTTTGACTTACTGAATACTTTCCAAAACTCTTGCTGACACATATGAGACACATTGTTTCTCTTTTACAGGGAAAAGATTTAAGATCAGGACACATTCATTTAAAGCTGTTAACTGTAACTATTGCCTCAATATCGCCATCTCTATATAAATCATATATTTGCAGGCTGCTTTATATCTTTAATGTACAGGAGCGGAAGTCAATATTCCAAATTATTATACAAACATTATTATTATAAGTTAACTGTCGTAAAGTGAGTTTGCAATATTTTATTAGAAAACTTGAAAGAACAAGATGAGGAGTGTTCCTAATAATGTATTACATTTACAGTTTAATACGCCGTAAGTTTAATACCGATGAATATACAGGACATATATAAATAATATAAATCCTCAAATCTTCCGTGTATATCTTTAAATAAAAGGAAAGAATAAATGAAATGAGTGCCGTAGCACCATCAAAATAATATTAAAATCCCTTAAGTGCACTTTTCAAATATTTCTGGATAGAACTGTGCCATTAATAAGCCAAATGTCCTTTGGGAGTGTCACTAATAACGTTAAATGACGTGACTGTGTTTTGTGTTTGTATTCCAAATGTTAATTGTGTTTACAGCGATGATGCCACCTGATCTGTTCATGTGCCTTCAATCACACACACAGGAAGTGATCAGGCCCTTCCACCCATAAACCCAAATCATATTAAAACATTAAACATCTCCAACCTAAAGCACTGATAATGGAACTAAATAGATACGTAGAGAGAGAGAGAGAGAGAGAGAGAGAGAGAGAGAGAGAGAGAGAGAGAGAGAGACACTGTTCGCCTCGCCTCTCCATTTTCTAATAAACTCCAGCAATCAGATCATTTGTGCTTTAAATGGGCAACTTGATGGCAGCGGTCTGCATTAGCCACTGGTGCTCTCACAATCGGATTAGATGCTGTGACAGTTTCCAGTCGAAGTAGTGGGTAACACAATGACAAACACGCAAACACAAATGAACAGACAAACAAGGCCCTAGAGGCTCTCTCTCTTCTCTCTCTCTCTCTCTCTCTCTCTCTCTCTCTCTCTCTCTCTCTCTGGTCTCTCTCTGGTCTCTCTCTCTCTCTCTCTCTGGTCTCTCTCTGGTCTCTCTCTCTGGTCTCTCTCTCTCTCTCTCTCTCTCTCTCTCTCTCTCTCTCTCTCTCTCTCTCTGGTCTCTCTCTGGTCTCTCTCTGGTCTCTCTCTGGTCTCTCTCTGGTCTCTCTCTGGTCTCTCTCTGGTCTCTCTCTGGTCTCTCTCTCTCTCTCTCTCTCTCTCTCTCTCTCTCTCTCTCTCTCTCTCTCTCTCTCTCTCTCTGGTCTCTCTCTCTCTCTCTCTCTCTCTCTCTCTCTCTCTGGTCTCTCTCTCTGGTCTCTCTCTCTCTCTGGTCTCTCTCTGGTCTCTCTCTGGTCTCTCTCTGGTCTCTCTCTCTCTCTCTCTCTCTGGTCTCTCTCTCTGGTCTCTCTCTCTGGTCTCTCTCTCTCTCTCTCTCTCTGGTCTCTCTCTGGTCTCTCTCTGGTCTCTCTCTGGTCTCTCTCTGGTCTCTCTCTCTCTCTCTCTCTCTCTCTCTCTGGTCTCTCTCTGGTCTCTCTCTCTCTCTCTCTCTCTCTCTGGTCTCTCTCTGGTCTCTCTCTGGTCTCTCTCTCTCTGGTCTCTCTCTCTCTGGTCTCTCTGGTCTCTCTGGTCTCTCTCTCTCTCTCTCTCTCTCTCTCTCTCTCTCTCTCTCTCTCTCTCTCTCTCTCGCTCTCTCTCCCTATCTCGCTCTCTCTGAAGACCTTTTGCTGGTGTTTGTGGCACTAATTGAATTGTCTGAAGCAGATGTCATTATTGTTGAGCAGTCAAGCACTTGATGTTTCCAAGTTGTTAGACACTAATTTAAGCTTATTAGCAGCTCTACCAAAGAGCAAAGGTCATCGCTTTCTGTGTGTGCGCTGAAAGTGACAGAGGGATGCGCTCTGTACTATACATATACAAGGTTACATACGGGATTACTTTTGTATCGATAAGAATGAAGATAAAAAGAAAGAAAAAACTCTATCATCATGACAAATATGAATGATATGCGACGTGGGCCTTCAGAGTAGTGATGTCCAGATGTCCAGAAGGAGTGGTTCTTTTGAACAGGTCAGTGAACCAGTGGTCACATCTATACTAAATACTAAATAATACACACTCAATAAAAGGTTCTCTCTACTTTACCTCACGTGTAGTTTAAAATCTAAATATTTGAAGGAATGCATGTTGAGTTGGCCAAAAAATCTATCATGTACCTGCATGACCTTGTTTCTTCTACAGAACACAAAAGAAGATATTTTGAAGAATGTCATTAACCAAACAACACCGCCTCCCATTATGCTTTATTCAATGGGCACAAAAGAAATGTGTTTTTTGAGTGATGTTCCATGACCGTCCTCCTCTGCGTCCCACCATCTCTGATTATCTTAATGAAGGTCAGATGATGCCACACCTCTTAGAAAGTGACAGTGAAATGATGGTTGCTGCATAAACACCTGTTGTTGAGCTGACGGAGCCCATTAGAGCCACGGGGCTAATGCCGTGGAAACACCGCCTTCTGAGATCAGCTTCTGGTTCTTATCAGACAGAAACAGGAGGAGCCCGGCTGCGCTCAGCACATTCAAATGGCCCATCAAATCTAATCACAGCACCTGTAAAAGCCCGCAAAAAACACAGAGAGAGAGAGAGAGAGTTAGATAAAGCCGTGTCTCCGGTTACCCAGCGGCTCTCGTGCTGAAAACCACCTCTTATACTGTGGGGCAATAAGATAGGCCATTCAGATACTGAAAGAAAATCAGGAGGGGGCAAAACAGCATCGTGGTGTTGTGTGTCTGTGAGTGTTTGTGTGTAAAAGGTTGACCAACACCCCACCAATAAAAATGATCTGAAATACCAAAGAAGAGCTAGGAGTGGATGGCATTTTGAGTCTTTCATCTTTCTTAGGATAATTATGTGATAATATCATGATGTTTTGTATAGAATATGTGTAAAGATATGGCATGCAGTATTAATATAAAGAGCTTTTTCAGAACAGTTATATTGACCAAAATGTCCAATTTTATTACAGTCAGACAGCCTTAGTCGAAGCTCTCATAAAATGTATCATTTGGTTATGTGTGAAATACTATTGTGGTGTTGTGTCTCTGTGTTTGCCCGTGTAAAAGTTTGAGCTATACCCAACCAACACCAATAACATAAACCTTTCATTTATCATTTTAAATCATTTCAATGACAATGGCAATCCACAGTACAATCTGCGTCGTCCAAGTCTTTCCCTACTTGTGTTCGCGCCATGTTGTAAATAATCATGATGTTAAAAAACTATATTATAGCAGCTATATTATTATAAAGTAACTTCACAGCAATTTAGATTATATGTTTTTTTGCACAAATGAAAATGAACACACAATGTTCTGGCATTGTACTCAAAGGTTCTATATGTTTTGTTTCTATGGCAACTATAGTTTACATAACAATAACTTTTACATTGATTATTATGATAAACTTACATTTTACTTAGAGTCGATGGCATTTTAAAAGTTTAAGCACGATATGATGGTCGAGTGGTACAGGTTTGTTAAATCAGAATGTTTTTTATTTATTTTTACATGATATAATCTTGTTATTACGTCAATTCTAACAAACAATCTGTGACAAGGCCTACATTCTGCATGCAGGTTTCTTAACACCATCTGAGCTGTTAATGCCATGTGACCACTGTGACACTTAATGAAATTGATGTCATGATAAATCTTGTGTCTGAACTTGTACGTTAGGTTCTACCATGAAGTTAAATTACTATTGTTCTTTACTAAAACTAGACCATGCTAACCAGCCAGATGAATCTGAACCGTGTCTCCATGATGCAAACTCCTAAAACCAGAATATATTTACATTTTATTCCTGTGAGCCTACCGGGCTATAAGTCTTCAACCGGGCAGGTTTGCATCTTCAATCCAATTATCCATTTCAACACGATCTTTGTAGGTTCGACTTCATCTCCCTGAGTTTCTTAACACTTTTCACTGCAGTCCACGCACGTATTAACATCTTAGGCTGGGCCGCCTATCTGAGCGCCTTATATAGAAAAAGAATATCTGAGTTTTATGATCTTGTGCGTTGCGCTGGGGCTATTAGCATACGTCGGAACGGCAGCTACCCGAGTTTTATTAATCTGTGAGAAACGGAAGAGAGAGAGAGGATAGGCGCATGGATAAACGCATGTGAGATTAGAGAAGACTTCACAGATCTTCCTCTAAAGAGATCATCTAGATGATCACACACCAACGCACATGCATTCACAAACACATGCTTACTCTGTATCACCTCTTCACCTTGGAGTGTGTGCATCATGCATGTTTGTGTGTGTGATGCATGAAGTTATCAAACAGAGATTAGATGAGAGGATATGTGTGTGTATGTGTGTATGTGTGTGTGTTAAGCCTCGGGGTGATTATTCTGTCAGAAGTGCTTCTCTGCTGCATCCCATCCTGCCAGAAAGCAACTCTAAATCCACACTGATCGGTCCAAAGTCAAGATTTCACCATTCAACATTTTCCCATCTCTTACGGCGCAGATCCAACTGCAGGCGGCGAGATCTCGCTTTGCCTCTTTACTCATCTTGTACACACACACACATACGGTATATACACTAAGCCCGCTCTACATGCTGGCTGAGGATAAGACTGCATGCCTTGTCAGGCCTGATCACTGTGATTTTGCAACACTGCCCAGCACAGGCCTGGCACTGCCAACTCACAAGCATGTGTCTGTGAGTTTCACAGTATGTGAGTGAAGAAATGCAAATGAAAAACTATTTTTACGATCTGTGTCTCAAATGTTTGGTCACGGTTATTTTGTCTGTAGAGTTATCTTTAAATGGCGAGTCATGCGGGCAAATATCACCAACGTGAATGCAGTTTGGTTTTACTGTACACATTGTACACAGCTACAATGACTCTTAATTTTTAGATGAAGTTTCATCCAAAAATGTAAAATTTGTGTTTTTTGTGCGATCACAGATTTACATAGTACTTGACGTCTTATCTTCTGCTGAACAAAAATAAAGATTTTTTAAACGCTTTTAACTTATGTCACTCTGCAGGGAACACATATGACCAACATAAGAGTAATCCAAATGACATAATGTAAATGTATATATGCATTGGTGCTCAACTGAAGACAATCATTTACATTTGAGTGTAAATGGCATCGGGGAAGTTCATAAGTAGATAACTTTTATATTCGGGTGTTTTTAAAAATGTAACATATATTTATAGTAAATCTTTCCCATTATGCACGCCTTGATCCATGTAATATGCAAGATGATTTTCTCAATAAACAGTTAAGCCTCTCTTTAAACTGCAGTTCAGTAATTCACTGTTCATCTGAAATCATGGCTTAACATCATGCTGGTTTTTAAAGTTAGTATTGACACTTTATAGCCGGACTGATGTCAATCATCCCTAACCAATGGATCTTGAAGTCAACCTAATTTCACAGGATTTCTTAACATTTAACTAGGTAGATCCTATTAGTTGTACATTGTGAATTGAAGAAAAACATGTAATTAGTAGAAATGTTGCCTGCGACACTGGCAACAAAGCAAATTATACCAAATTAATGAATGAGATTGTATTAATCAATACGACCAATATTTGCTTAACGTGGCAACCTCGTGAAATAATGACATTGATGTATTAAGCTTGTTTTGGCAAAATGCTTCACAATACAACACGTTAAAAAGATTTACAAATGTGTAAACTTAAATATTCACATAATTCACCATTTTCTTGAGCTGTAGACACATCATAAAAAGTTGAAGCTTTATAATCCGCATCCATCTCTTCCTGTAAAGGGAACCAGGGAGTTCATAAAATATGAGCGACATATTTTTGGGTGAGCGATTCCTTCAATGTTTTATTGAACCTTGAAAGCCCTCAGTCCCTGCATGCTTTGATCATATGGTGGACCATCCACATCAGGCGTTCTGCCTAATGTCTCCTTGTGTGCTTTAAGGGTAAGTAAGTCATTAAAGTTTGGAACAACATAATAGCAAGTGAATGATTTCAGTCGGTTTTTGTTGATGGTGAACTGTTCTATAATGCTTTGGGTTTCATTTGAAGCTACAAAAGAAATTCCACATCTTTGACTTTATCGGTCACCTTTGTCACGGCTCATTTGACAGATTTCACAGATACATCTGCATGTCTGCATAATGTGAGTTTTCAGAAGTGCAGTGAGTGAGCAGGTTAAGACCTAAAGAGATTCTCTGATAGCCCTCAGTTTAAACAAAGATGCTGTGTGTGGGTCTGATAGAAATCCACAGAAAAATAGACTTTCTCTCTTTTATAATGCTTTATTTACAATTGAGAAATATACAAACTTGATTCTAGTCTTGTCTAGTCTAGTCTAGTCTAGGTCACATTACTCTACCATACTCTACTGTACTCTATTCAACATTGCTATACTCTACTCTACTCTTCATTACTCTACTCTGATCCTTTCCACTCTACGCTTCTCTACATTGCTCTTCCCTATTCTACATCGCTCTACTCCAATCTTTTCTACTCTACTCTACTCTACTCTACTCTACTCTACTCTACTCTACTCTACTCTACTCCACTCCAGTCTACTCTACTCTACTTTACATTACTCTACTCTACTCTACTCAACTCCACTCCAGTCTACTCTACTCTACTTTACATTACTCTACTCTACTCTACTCTACTCTACTCTACACTACTCTACTCTACTTTACATTACTCTACTCTACTCTACTCTACATTACATTACTCTACTCTACTCTACTCTACATTACATTACTCTACTCTACTCTACTCTACTCTACTCTACTCTACTTTACATTACTCTACTCTACTCTACTCTACTTTACATTACTCTACTCTACTCTACTCTACTCTACTTTACATTACTCTACTCTACTCTACTCTACTTTACATTACTCTACTCTACTCTACTCTACATTACTCTACTCTACTTTACATTACTCTACTCTACTTTACTTTACATTACTCTACTCTACTCTACTCTACTCTACTTTACATTACTCTACTCTACTCTACTCTACTTTACATTACTCTACTCTACTCTACTCTACTTTAAATTACTCTACTCTACTCTACTTTACATTACTCTACTCTACTCTACTTTACATTACTCTACTCTACTTTACATTACTCTACTCTACTCTACTTTACATTACTCTACTCTACTCTACTTTACATTACTCTACTCTACTCTACTCTACTCTACTCTACTTTACATTACTCTACTCTACTCTACTTTACATTACTCTACTCTACTCTACTCTACTTTAAATTACTCTACTCTACTCTACTTTACATTACTCTACTCTACTCTACTTTACATTACTCTACTCTACTTTACATTACTCTACTCTACTCTACTCTACATTACTCTACTTTACTTTACTTTACATTACTCTACTCTACTCTACTCTACTCTACTCTACTCTACTTTACATTACTCTACTCTACTCTACTTTACATTACTCTACTCTACTCTACTCTACTCTACTTTACATTACTCTACTCTACTCTACTTTACATTACTCTACTCTACTCTACTTTACATTACTCTACTCTGCTCTACTCTACTCCACTCCAGTCTACTCTACTCTACTTTACATTACTCTACTCTACTCTACTTTACATTACTCTACTCTACTCTACTCCACTCCAGTCTACTCTACTCTACTTTACATTACTCTACTCTACTCTACTCTACATTACTCGACTCTAATCTTTTCTGCTCTACTATACTCTACTCTCCTCTCCTCTTCTCAACTGTACTCTACTCAACTGCACACTTCTTTACTCTATACTACATTACTCTACTTTACTCTAAGTTACTCTACTCTATTCTTCATTAATATACTCCACTCTTATATTTTCTACTGTACTCTACTCTACTCTACTCTATTCTTCTCTACATTACTCTACCCAAACCATTTAGTATCCATAAGTGAACAAAAAATGGGTACTCATGTTTGAATTTGACATGTCCCAGTTGCTTTGCAGTGCCTCAGAGCATTTGTGCTAACATTTTTAAACCTTTTTAAAAACATTACTTAAATATAAAAAGATATTGCTAGGCCCTTTAGAAATAAATTAATTTTATATTAGGAATTAGAGAGTGAAAGAATTAGAATTATGTTAAGAATCAGAGAGTTGAAGAGTTAAAGAGAGAGAGAGAGAGAGAGAGAGAGAGAGAGAGAGAGAGAGAGAGAGAGAGAGAGAGAGAGAGAGAGAGAGAGAGAGAGAGAGAGAGAGACCGAGCTTTCCTCCCTGGGCCCAGCTGTCCTATGACATCCCACATCCCAGAATGCTTTACTTTAAGAGCCTCCGACATCTTTTCCTGTTTGGGTTTGATGTTCATGCCCAGTATATCACCTAGTCCACCTCCCACTATAAAACGTTTTGAGTTTTACGGCTTCGAAGGAAGACTTAAAAGCAATCACCCGTAAATCTCTATGAGTAATAAAAAGCTAGAATTAAATTTCTGTCCGCTTTGCTTGTTGTCTTTTCTTGTCAGTAGTTTAGAACATCTTTCAGGTGGGTTGGGGGAGAGGGGGTAGTCTAACAAAGTGAAAGCAGAGCTAAGTGCTTAATGTGGACATGAATAAAGAAGAGAGAGCGAGCTCAGAGCTCGGTTAACAAGCACTGAGAGTCTACTTCATCTATACTGTCCCAGTCTGTCCAACAATCGTCACTTACCATGAAAACGGAAAGATGAGCTCTTAAATTAAAATCATGTTCCTGGAAAAAAACGCCCCCAACAAACGTCACTTTACGCTCTACCTGACAATTATTCACTGGCACGTGGTCGAACCGCATTCCCGTTGAATCTGATCATGAATCTCCCAAAGGAATCCGAGTGCTTGAACCCTGAGAGATGACCTGAAGCCAACTAAGTTGACTATTACACGCTCAAAATAACAGGTCTTAGTCCTCTCTCCACATCTTTTACTTTGGCCCTCTCTCACCTCAATCCATCACCCATAGGGGAGTGCAACATTACACCTAAATCAGTCAGCCGGTTTGGGGGCAATCACCGGGCCTGTATGGACCAGTCTCGGCCCTGTTGAGGCCAAAGCTCAATTTCATAGATACAAAGAACCAAAAAAGAATAGTGCAAAGATTAGAAGATAGCAGACATAAGAACCGAAATGGAGGACATCTACTGTATGACCCAAGGAGTCAATGTCCGGCTGGGTAGCATGGTGCCAGTTGGCCCCGGCTGGTAGGGGACATAACTGCACCATTCAGGGCCAGAGAGCAGATTGTTTTAAAAGGATGCCATGTATTCTGCTTTTGCAATGCAGAAGGAGGATTTCTAGAAGGACCTTGAATAGCCTTGCTCACTTTAGCATCGCTTCACGTTATTTTTTTATAAAATTAAGATGCACTTGTCGTACATGTGTTTTGGTACCGGAAATTTACGGTTTCATTAAAACAAAGTCGTTTAACTGGCTTGAAATTGCTGTGTCAGATCTTAGGAGAATTTATGTGTCAGGTGTTTGGACTGGAAACTTCCTAAAAAGGTTGAGCATGTGTTGTTGCTTGTGCAGGAGAAACCACTCAACCTTCCTTACAGAGAAAGGATAAATCATTCAAATGTAATGGGATTTAAACAAAAAAATGTAATGTATAAAATGTTTTTATTTCCTACTTGTATAAAAAAAGGCTATAAAAGATGACGACTCAATTTCTTATACGAAGACCCGCAGAACTGCCTTGAGCACACATTCATGAATGACACATTCACACGTATATTTATGACAAAACTTAACATTGTCGGCTCCAATTTTCTAATCTAATTTTTACTGAGGTTTTACGTAAAACAATTTACAAAAAAACTAAATAAATGTCAAAGTTTATAAGGAAATGAATAGTTTAAATGTAGTGTATATGTAAGTAAAAATAGGTCATTCTGATCAACTCAAATATTTTATTAGATTTCACCAAAAATATGGGTGTATTCTATATACATATTTGTTAAATAAATACCTTTTATGATATTTTCCACTGATAAAATCTATGAAATGTTTTTTTTAATGATCTAGTTAACATCACTTTATGAATTATTTTTTATTTCCATATAAAACACTACAACAGTTTGTGGCCATTTACTCAATTTAAGCTACATTTGAACTATCTTAGACTAACAATGTATTTGTTTTATGATGTAGGTTTCGAAATGTATTTTATGCTCAGGAAATTCCATAATATTGTTTCATTTAGGTTCCGTTAAATCTTTCTGTAAATGAAATTCGCACACATAAACTGAGGAATCCACAGATGCAGCGCATAAAAACAGGAATTTAAGTCTAATGGCCTAAAAATAAATCTCATAATATTCTTTCGGAAAGGATTCAGTTTCCACAGTCCAACATTCCTCACAGAATAGTAAAGATAATCCCACTCGGAGAAAATGAGCCCCTTCTGACAGAAGGAATCATGAACTACTGTGTGTCAAAAACTGTCACCAAACCCCCATCAAAAACTGGACCCAGGGTTTCTTAGAAAAGCACACATCTGCTCTTGGTGGCCTTACACAAAAGTGTGCCCATATTAGTTTCTCAAACTGAAAAGTCACGTCGAGTCTTTGTTGGCATTGTCTTGTTGAGGGCACAGTTGGTGAAATGACTTCCTTTTCCGACCACACTACCTCTTTTCTTTGACCTACTACCTCTTTCTGACCACTCAGTAGTGACAGTGACATTTCTGTATGCTCAAACGCTGTTATTTAAACTACACAATATTACACTGAATAAGTTTAATTGTAACTTTGCATTAGTTAAATATTTGTGGCAAAACGGCACTAGCAAAATCTTTTTAATGTAAAGCATACATGTGATGTATATTTCTTACAAATTCAATTCATACGTATTTGTAAAAAATTACTTCTGTCTTTATAGGAGTTCGTAAAGTGCAGAATTTGTCTTTTATTCTGCACTACTACTTCAACCCTATAGCCGCATTATATTTCTGACTTTTATTAAAACGGTTAAATCTTTCTTCATACAATATCTGTTGTAATAAATATTCATTTGACGTTTTACTTATATCATTTTGCACTGAGCTTTACATTTACATTTACATTTATTCATTTAGCAGACGCTTTTATCCAAAGTGACTTTAAGGTATTATGCAGAGTAAACAGCATCACTGCAGAGTAAACAGGGGTAAGATGTTTTGCTTAAGGACACTTCCGTCATTATCTTCTGGCACTGGGACTCAAACCTGGAACCTTCGGCTTACAAGTCCAACTCTCTAACCACCAAACCACAACTGTCCTGTTTTGAGGCAATATAACGCATCTCATAAATTTGGTAATGTAACAGGTTTAAATGGTCTTTACAATTATACAGTTGTGCATGTAAGTTTTATTTTAATCAGAATATGTATTAAATTTGGTGGTCCACAAGTTCACAATATTTGTTTGAATAAAATGTTACAGTTATTTAGGATTTTTTTATTTCTGGTGTCAACCCTGCGAAACTTTCCCCGTCCAATAAAGTCATAACTAACCCCGGAAACGTCTTGAATTACTAAACACCCAGTCACAAGCCTGTATAGGTTTTTCCTTTAGTAAGGCAGGTATTTAGAAGAATGTCAGCAACATAGATTTCTGGGGCACCATTGCCAACCATGGTAGAACAAAACTCAAAGAAAATGACAAGTCAAGTCTTCATAATATCTTCTTTTGTATTCAACATAACTCCTTTTCACAGGCATCAGTGGTGACCCACAAATATTGATTGCTAATATTCATCCAAATATCTTATTATAAAATATAGAAATTTACACACGAAAAAAATCCTATCAGAATATACATTTTTGTGCAAACTACCCCTTTACTGAAGATTTCTTTAAGTGACTCTAGCATTTCTGCCCTCTTTCCATATCCCAAACAAATCTTTACCGCCCCCATATCACTCCACCCAGAACCCCAGCCCAAAGAGACGCCCTGACCCCACCCTACACAGACGGAGAGAGGCAGACAAACACACAGACACTAAGGGAACCACAAAGAAACAAACAGAAGTAAGGCCAGACAGCTCATGACCCCCAGACATTAACACACATGACCGTGGGAGCACACACACACGTACACTCGCACAATCACACAGACTCTGTGTTCTCCACACACTGGTTGGCATGTGTACAGTTCTCCATAATTCCACACGATGTTCAGTTCTCACAGGAAGGGACTGTGGGAACCGCGCTGTCACTTCCTGTGTCCGTGGGCCTAAACCAATCACCATCAGATAAGGGCCCGCTCCTGGCCAATCAGAGACGCACATGGGGGAGCACCAATAGCGACAAGTCGGGCAAAATGAATTCCCTCGCTTCTTTCTTTTCCCACCGAAAACAGTTGTTTGGAGACAAGGTAGTTTTTGTTTCGCCATAATTAGAGTCCCTTTCATGTCGTCGTCTGTTCCCGACGACCTGCGACCCCCAGGGTCGCAGCGCAGGATATCCCACTCTTCAGTGGCCCATAATGTGGCATTTAGAGAGGATGAAGAGAGGCATTCAGGCTCGAGCAGACAGGAGCGAGAGGAAGAGAGAGAGCCGTATCGCTCCATCATTCCCTCGACAGGCTCGACACCCTCGGATCAGGCCGCAGAGTCAGATCAAAGCCCGTAGAGCTCAAAGCGCTCCAGTGACACGCTGCTCTCTCATGCAGTGGGACGTATTAACTGAACTCTGGCCGTCCCGCTCATGCCGTCGGCATGCTGGAGTCACTGGAGTATAAACACGTGCACACACTGCACGCCATTCATGCACACGCATTCGCTCATAACAGTCGCTGTACAGGATTTACATACACATACGCTCGACTACACGACGGTTCTGTCCCAAATGATACCTTTTATCATTGATGTTTTCATTCATTTACACTTTGGTGATGTTGAGCCACTGTGCGGCAACCTGGTCGGCCCCCGTACTGTTTTCAAACCACAGCAACAGAGGGGTGTGCAACCGCTTTTAACACAGAACCAAAACTTCACATCATATTTTTTCACATTATACACCGGACAGACCCTCGAACGGTACTTTTGTTGTTTCCATTAGCACAAATCATAAGTGAGACTTTATCTCAAAACACAAACTTGCATTGGTTTTGTGTCCGTGCAATAGAGGTCAATGGACACCAGTGGTTTTTAGTTACCACCATTTTACAAAATATCTTATTTTGCGTTTTGCAGAATGACTTTTTTTGGGGTTGAACTGTCAATATGCATTTAGTGATATTCTATAGAAAGTGTATTTTAAATTTCATAGACAACATTTGGGAAAGGCCTTTTTCTTTTTAAACATGACAACACTCCTGTTTAGAATGGAACATTACACTGAATAAGTTTAATTGTAACAGTTTCATCCATATAGTGTATTTTCAAGGTTTGATCGCTTTTATTCACACACTTTTCCTGTTCAAGCATTCAGTGGCCTTATGTGTCGCCCTACTTCCTCGTATATACGACCCTGTTCACACCTGGCCTTAACATCCGTTTCCAGTGATCCGGTCACGAGTGGTCAAGCGAGACAGATCAGCATTTACACCTGGTATGTACATGCATCTCCTGTGACGGCCGACGATCGGATTACTAGGGGGTGGCCTTTGATTCTGTCGCTGCTACACAAGTCACTGCAGGTCGACATGGCTTGAAGGAAAGAAAAATCTAAATCTGCTAAAGTGACGTTTAACATTACAAGCCATTTTAAATGTAGCAACATTCATTGAGAGACCTTTCCAAATGTATATTTTTTCATAAAATTGAGATGTACTGTGGTCATTCCAGTTAAGTGTCTGTTGAATATCAACAAAATCTAAACTCAAGTAATATGACAGACTGACAGCATGACAATATACACGAACACTGTGATAAAAAAAAGGTGTATTACTTTAAAAAAATATTTAAAGTTCCCCAAATATATGGACACATCTTTCGTTTTATTAATTTAAAGTTAATATGAACTTGTTTTCTTTGTTTGTTTTTTAGCAGTATATGATGCTTAAAAAAAGTCCGATCTTTATTATTGTGACCTCTTTCTCCAGTTTTCATTTTCAGAAAATACATTTTTTTATAAAAGTTCACTATATTTGTATACGAAAGTCAAATAGAACGACTGCAGGGACTCAATGAAAGATTATTCATTTAAAGCTGCAATTTTTACAATTTCCTTAAATCTTTTGGTGTCCATGTAGGTCAAGGGTCGGGGTTTGCAGGTTTAATCTCAAACACTGCTACACTGTTAAAATATTTGATGTGTCTAAATAAAATTATCACTTATATTAACTTACTTAAGAAAATCTTTTAAAAACATGACATCGTTTTTTTCCAGTAAGGAATATTTAAATAATTAATTAAATCTCCAACTCTTAATTTCAAAGATTTTTGTAATACATTTTTTTAATCATGTTTATTTTTAAATATATCAAATTAACTTAATTTCAAAGCTTTAAAATGTAGCCAACACTTTACACAGTATCCCCACCGAATGCCTTTTTCTTGATTCTTAATTTTTAAAAGTTTATTCTGACAAAAAAAACTATATCAACAGCCACAGCTATAGTATATCTTAATGTAGCAAGGTTTTACAAAAATGAATACGTGCAATGAGATACATCAGAAGTAAAAGCTCATAAGAAACGTTTCCAGAACTTCATGCAGGCGGCATACTTTAATGTTTGCATGTCATTAAAATCAATGGATGAGCTAACGGATAGGGATTATAGACCCATCACATTATGTTATCTTCAGGTATTACACACCTTTTTAAATTAGCTATTTAAGAGAGTAAAAGTGGCCAAAGGAGAAGTCCTAAAAGCAGCCGTGTGCAACAAAAACACTTGAAATCACTTAAACTGGGAATAAAATCCAATGTGTGAGACAGGAGAGCTCTGGTGAGCTGCTTCAGAAGCTGACCGAGTCGCACTCTGTGATCAATAGATGGATTAATTGCTGTTGGTGCGGGGCGGTGGGACGGCCCTCGGGCAGGGGGTGGGTCCAGGAGTAAAATGCGGTGGAGGGGTGCTGACAGGCAAGGGAGAGCGGGGGATTTAAGGAGCCCTGGCAGCCCCCACCCAGGGTCACCTGGCAATGTGCAGGCCAGCCTTCAGATTAGGATCTGAAAGAGGGAGATAACGAGTTTATTGCCCCCTGGACGGGGTGCTGGAGCCAGGAGGAGAGCCGGGGAGGGTGTGTGACGAGTGTTTGTTTTAACCTGAGGAGGCTGATGCAGGCCTTTTCTTTCTTTTAAATAAAAGGCTATAAAAGCCTTGCATGGTTAGAATACCAGCCACACACACACACATGCGCACCAACCTATCCCGTACAACCTGAATTTATATGAAAGACAACATCTGATAAATGCGGAAAAACAACAATCGCAACAATGATTTATGAAGGGACTATGTGCAGTTCATATACGCTTTCAGCGATGTTTATACATTTGTTTAGTGGTCGTGGTGTTTAAATGTATTGATTTATCATATAAATTAAATATTTGAATTTCATTTGCAACAACAGACAACAGATGAGATTTTATTGTGCATCCCAGTCAATGTCAATCAAACCCAAGTTTATGATTCAGTTATAATAATACTGCGTAATAAATAATAACACAGTTAACTCTAACAATAGAAACAGGATTTTAAAAATGTATAAACACTTTGTTTTATTTTTTTCAATAATATTTTACATTTTTATTTTAAAATATAATAATGTAATTGTTCTTCAGTCTGCATTTGTGCATCGCTTACATTTATTTGTAGCTTTTAAAGGCAGACATGGAGCAAACATCATTTCATATAATTGATATATTTGTCATTTAAACCAAGACAACTGAGATAGCGCCGGTTAAAAACAAAAACAAAGAATATGAAGGTGTAAATTGTAGAGGTGGAAACATCTTGATTTTAAAGATTTGCGTTAACTTGATGAAAATGTTTGAGTTCATATTGAAATTTTAATTTTGATTGCATATTTGACAAATCAGAGCTCACTTTGAGAGTTCTTTGGAACTCTAAGAAGGGTTTTTAAGAAGTTCTTAGGAAAGACATCTGAGATGCAGAAGACTGCACGATTCTTTATAATGTTTCATCTAGAGATCTGGAATCTCCAAGGATATCAATTCAATTTTCATGCAACAGCAAATAAAAGGAAAAATGTAACTAATTAACTAATTTAACACTTATTTATACAAACACACCAACATACGCACAAACACCACAAAACAGGACTCATACTAGCAGGTGTATCTGCATCCTGAAACGCCGTGCCATAAAGATCCCTTAACAATGAGCGACACGCAGCTTTCCTCCAGAGCAAACAGTCAGACAGTGCTGAACAAACTCATCAGCATTAAAAAAGTCAAAGGATATTGAGACAATGACACACACTAACATTTACTCACACATTCACATGTAAAAACACACACACACACACACACACACAGATTCACACAAACTCTCAGAAGTGCAAACATAATCTCACACACGTGCGAGTGTCGGGCCGAGCGCGGGCCTCTGGCAGAAGGCTCGGCAGGGCCGCACGTGAGCCGCTCTCTCTCTCAGCTGTGTTTACGCAGTGTGCGAGAGAGACGTGAAGAAAAGAAAGGGTGAAAGAGAAAAGAGCAGCAGCCCTCCAGAGCGGGAGGGGGGTGAGGGCTAGGGCCCCTAACAATGACCCCGGCACTGCAGGTGCAGTCTTGTGGACACAGGGCCGGGAGTGTGTCTCATTCTAGTCCTCTTTTAATGTGATAATAGAAGTGATACTGTTGTCTTAGTTCTCTCTGCGTCTCTCTACGTCTCGCCCCACCCGCCGCGATTACGCCGACCCCTCCCTCGTGAAACCAACTTATTTACATGAGGTCTTGACTGCGTATTGTGTGCCGCGGTTTCACTGTTTGCAGCCCGGCATTCCTTGAAAAAGTTTACCATGGTAACCAAATTGTAAACCATATTTAGTGTGTTTCACTGCAGTAAACGTAGTAAAGTAACTTGAGAAATGAATCGAAAAGGGGATCGGTTTGAATGATTTTCCATAATGGTTTTAAAGAAGGAACGATAGCGACCGCTTCAGATTTGGTTGCCATACTTCATTTCGGGTTGCAGGCGGGCATGGTATATTCATCTGAACTATCATGGCAATTTTATGGCCAGTCGGAACGTGCCATTTTGTAAAACGAAACGTCAACTTTCCAAAAGTTAATTACAGCATCTTTAAGGAATGGCACTGGGAGGTGGACGTCGATTCGGAGGTGAGATAGTAAATCAATGAATGCATAAATACTTGCCCTCTTAAAAACCGTGCATCCATAAATGCCCCAATGTAGATCTGCATGCCAACATGCTCTGTGAGACATTTGTGTGTGATTTGTGTCGAAGGTCACGAGTGAGGAAATGAATTTACGGTGTGTTGTGTGTGTGCAGTGTGTGTGTACGTGATGGGCTTAATCTTTGTTAGCACACATTTCGGACAGACCTCATCTCTCACAATGCAGCACCAATTCTCTTTATTGCCCAATTCCTGACCCACTCAAAGAGTGAACTGATCCACGTGTGTGTGTGTGTGTGTGTGGGTTTGTGTCGGTGTGTGTGTCTTAATTCATTTTTATTTTTCATCTCAACATTGAGGTTGGGAGAAAAGGTTTCCAGGTCTAAAAAACAAGCACAACGCCATATCAAAACTATCCCAATTATCTAATTCTAAATTTCAAAATGTAAAATCTTTCATTCTTAATTTAATTTTTAAGTAAAATATGTATTTAACAGTCAATATTCTGCATTACACAGTTTTTAAACACTTTCAATATCAGTTCTAACCATCATTCAATCTTTGACATGGTCTTACTCGCTTTATGTTATATACAATAAGGATGTTCATTACATCACACATATAGACTGATTTTTATACATAAAATATATTTATATATATATATATCCAAAAATGAAGTATTTTTACTAGTATGTTTTCGCATTTTTTGATTATATACAATTTGAACGACTTGCTCTGCTTGACATATACATCTCTTAATTGTAGCTTATACTTTAACCGTATAAACCTAATGAAGACAATAATACACACAATCCTTCCATTAAAACCTATGGAAATTTTTGAAGGGATCCCAATATAGTAGAAACCTAGAGAGATTAAATTAGTCAACAGTGTGTGTTTCATTACAGTGTTCTACCCTACTACTCTTATTTCTTCACTGTGTAGTAAGCATACAGTGATCATATTCTGTCATATCATATTTAAACTCAAAAGGCAGTGCATTAATGCATTAATTGTTATAATATTTTATCTCAAAAGGCAGTGCATTAATGCATTAATTGTTATAATAATTTATCTCAAAAGGCAGTGTATTAATGCATTAATTGTTAAAATATTTTATCTCAAAAGGCAGTGCATTAATTGTTATAATATTTTATCTCAAAAGGCAGTGCATTAATGCATTAATTGTTATAATATTTTATCTCAAAAGGCAGTGCATTAATGCATTAATTTTTATAATATTTTATCTCAAAAGGCAGTGCATTAATGCATTAATTGTTATAATATTTTATCTCAAAAGGCAGTGCATTAATGCATTAATTGTTAAAATATTTTATCTCAAAAGGCAGTGCATTAATGCATTAATTGTTATAATATTTTATCTCAAAAGGCAGTGCATTAATGCATTAATTGTTATAATAATTTATCTCAAAAGGCAGTGTATTAATGCATTAATTGTTAAAATATTTTATCTCAAAAGGCAGTGCATTAATGCATTAATTGTTATAATATTTTATCTCAAAAGGCAGTGCATTAATGCATTAATTGTTATAATATTTTATCTCAAAAGGCAGTGCATTAATGCATTAATTGTTATAATATTTTATCTCAAAAGGCAGTGCATTAATGCATTAATTGTTATAATATTTTATCTCAAAAGGCAGTGCATTAATGCATTAATTGTTATAATAATTTATCTCAAAAGGCAGTGCATTAATGCATTAATTGTTAAAATATTTTAATGTTTACAATTTACATTTCTTTATATTGTAAATAGTTGAAAATGTAATGTGTCAAATATTGTATGTATCCGGGTTGAACATTGAGTTATGATGTATTAAAGAATCACGACTATGGCCAGGCTATGATGATTTTCCCATTGTGTTTGTTTAACATATGGTTTGTACATTTTGAACTTCTTTTATATTTACCCCATCTACAGCAAAATTTTAGTTATTCAATTTCTGATTAAATGTCGGAATTACACGTTTAAGTTTAAACAAAGCATTAAAAATGAATCAGGATTTTTTAAAGAACCTTTAACTCAAAAATTATTATTTCATAATCATTTGCTTGTAACCACTCTTGACGTCCCCAGTAGTGACCGAAGCTGATGAAATATGCATTCAAATATGAAGGATGAGCGAATGATGATATTGTTTTCATCATTAAGCAGATCAACTCTTACCGATGGTTAACCTTTGACCTCCATATTCAACACTGCTTGATAATAATGCTGTCACACACACACACACACACACACACACACACACACACACACACACACACACACACACACACACACACACACACACACACACACACACACACACACACACACACACACACACACACACACACACACTAATCGTGCCAATGTTTCTGATAGCAAATAAATAAAGAATCCATTCACAAATTTCCCGAATACAACACACTGACCATGGAATGCAAGCAGAAAGAAACATATATGTCAGGGTTGTTAAGATCACACACACACCTCGAAGTGAGTGCCCTAAGGGCAGCGATGGGAGGCAGTGAGTGCGCTAACACAAAAACATGTGTAAGGCTTTAAATAAGACACAAAGTTAAAAGCCAAACTCCTACTCGCTGTCTTCACCTCCCTCATCCTCGCTACGCCCACATTATGAAGAGAAGAAAAGGGCAGAGGCTCGAGATGAATACCATCTCTCTTCCTCTCTCTCTCTCTCGCTCCGCTCGCTCTTTTTTCCATTGCCGGGCTCATATGAATGCTTAATTAAATGCGCAGCTTGTGCAAAGTATTATTCCAGTTGAGATGCTTATCGCCCATCTATGTAATAAGATCTTTGCCGGCTCACAGCTACATTTCAAGCAAATTTCCTCCTTATTTTTGTTCTCGTACCTCCATTCTGTCGTCCGCGCGGCCTTCATTGTGTGCGAGTGTTAATATCGCCGCCGATACCATTTCGCTTAATTAGCACTTGTACGAAAACAAACGCCGTCGATTGAGTGAAATTAGTCTGACGAAGCTGGTTGGAATGAAACATCATTATGTGTTTGCTCGATATGAAAATGGATGAAGAAGCCGAAGGAATGGAAGGCAAGAGAGACGTTCCCTCACCTCCCCGATATCTCTCTCTTATAAAGGCTGCTCTTAGTTTGAGGTGTAGTCTAATCTGTCTCCAACAGTGTAAAATATGAGCCTGTTTTCAACGCATCTGGGATCCCAGCTTCCCAACACCATTCGTCATTGGCGACTCAGGGTTCTCCGGGGGTGGCCGACCGAGGGAATGTTAGTACATTTCATCTCTTATCTCTATTGTTAATTTTGCAAACTTGCCATTTCTTTCTATTACGCCTTACGATCCAGCACGTTACATTTATGTTTATTCATTCTTGAAGCTTCCTCGATAATACCCCCATGGTGTTTGTAACATTCACATTCGGACGTGTCACGCGCATGACATCATGCGGGGCCGCGATCGAACCCATTCCATAGATTTCTGAGACGTGATGCAAAACAACCTGGTTGTAGATATCATCTCATGGGTTAAAATCTCATTTCATGCTGCCACTGAAAGATCAGGCATGGCTCATAACAGACCCGGACCAGAAAAAGGCCGCGGCCCTGGGTTTCCTCTCTATCCGAGAAGGTGAGATGTGTCACAAACACACCGACGGCCTCCGAAAGACATTACTTCAGCTTCAGGATATTTGACTTTTAAGAACATCAATTCCACACTGCTTAGGTCTAAACACACAGGTGCACACACATGCGCTTTGGTAAAGATCACTACTGCCTCCCAATGGCCATCCGCAAACTACATATACAATCACATTCAGGCCTACACACATGTAATAACATTATTATAACAGGACAAAATAAACATGATATATTCTTCACCAGCAATTGGTTTTGTCTTCGTATGCACGCGGTTTCATGGAAGGGGGTGATAATGTTAAACCTGGGTTCTCAACACAACACCAGAAAATTGCACACACACATCGCTGCTCACACACACGTAAACCACATCTTTAACAAATAAACCCGTTTTGGACAACCACACACCAGTTGTGATTTATAAACTTGTCAGTCAAGCTCGATATACCTACCAACAGTATGGTGTAATGCAAATGTGCTTTAAATCAAGAGTCCAAGATTAAATACATCTAGCTCTAGTTCTTTATTATTGTAAAGTTACATTACAATTTTATGAAGATATCAACAGTTAGTTGAAAAAGTAACAAAGGGTAAACAAAAATATTTAAAATTGGCATCAACGTGATTTACGGTAGTCACATAACGTGTCACACCATCTTATTCTGATCTGAAGGTATACGTTTAAGACAAAAAATATATTAGTAGCAACACAAAAGTATGTATTTTATTAGAAAATCTAATTTTTATATAAAATACATTTTAAATAGTGATGTTGAAAGCAGAAAATGAAAGATCAGAATAAACTTAAATCCTTTAAAACCTTTAAATTACGTACAAACAATTTAAAACATATCTGTTTTGTAAAATGCAGTTTTACTTCATCTTTTAGGTGTGTGTGCATAACAAATAAAAAAGGAATAATTCTAGAAATGTTTCAACATGATCGTGTTTAAAGGCATAAACTTGTGACCTCATCTGCCGACACACACATCTCGTCTGTTCCAACATGCTGACCCCTGATCTGCTTTTCAGTCTGATATCAGGAGAAACAAAAAGGAAACTAATTCCTCCGTTTATTTCTGAACGGACCTCAAAGTCACCCATCCATCACATAAAAGGCAAGTTGAAGTGGGATTTCTTTCAATTACTGACTCGTCCTCTCCCTTTAACACCCGCCGAGGTCACGACCCTCGTCTATTACTGAAATAGTCCACACGCTGAACTTTATGATTCGCACCAAAAGCCTGTGAAGGCCGTTACCTGACCGCTGTTCCGAGATCAGTGTGAGAAGGGGGGTTATTATGTCATTATCTGCTGATTATGATGTCATGTGTGAACAATTCTGCGGTAAACTGAGAAACAACACAAATATGTGTTAAAAACTTCCTTGTCTCCTCGACTATTGTAAGTCGCTTTGGATAAAAGCGTCTGCTAAATGACTAAATGTAAATGTAAATGTAAAAACTGATGTTTCAAGTCCTTCCTAAGTTCTTCTTTCAATCCGATGATGATAACAACTATTTCTCTTCATAGCCGTGTGAAGAAGTCAACATTGTGATGCTTACATTTTTGTAGGTAATTGTCATTTCCTGGATGGTTTGTTGGCTTTGCGTTTCCTCTTCTTGAAGTCCCTTTAAATTTCAGCTTTTAGTTTCTGTGATTCCTTTACTAAAAACTACAATTTTACAAAACTTCATAATATCGTATAAAACTAATGTCCATGATTAATTTGAAAAATAAAAAAACTCTTTAATCTATATTTATATGTATTACATTTACATTACATTTAGTCATTTAGCAGACGCTTTTATCCAAAGCGACTTACAATAGTCGAGGAGACAATGAAGCGGTAAATAGCCGATACAACAATAGGTGAACAAGTGCTACAACAATGCTACCGAGTTACACAGAGAGAGAAGTTACAAAATAATATTTTTTTTGCTGTGTATTCTTCATATTCCTCATAAATGGGCACTTGAAAAAAAGACTGATAAAAAGAGTCAATGGGGTTATTCAATTTCATCATGGACATCGGTTTCACACAGACTCGAAATTTGCAGAATAGGGTTAGGTTGAAAAACAAGTTAAACCCTTTAAAACCTGTGTACACGACTAAATTGAGTAAATCCACCTATTCTTTTTTTCAGTGTATTAAGAGTCATTATTCCCCATCTGTTGGGTGTTATTGCTTCTGGCTTGTATATTTTAATTCACAGAAAGTTTATTCTCTCTCAAAAACATGAATCCTATTAGTCATCGCCATTATGCACGAGTTTTAACATTTCTGATATTTTTCTGGAGTCTGGACTCTATTATCCGGGGTTTGGTAAAATCTTAACTCATGATTCCATTTATAAGTAATAAAAACATTTTATGATCATTTAAAGTGTCCTAAAAATATAAAATCTAGCCCTAAAAGCTGCTGTCTGTAACGTTTGGCACTCGATCACCACTTCTTTTTGGAAAATTATATTTACTCTCACATTTGTGTGTTAATGTTTTTCAATCAGAAGTTATGGAATGTCTTAAAATTCCGATTGAAGTCAATGGTTTGTACCTCTGACGCTTCAAGGGCCAAAGGCTTTTGTTTTCGGATGAGGTTTTGCCTTTAACTTAATGCCTCGTACATCTACTGAATAGTAAAGTAATCTCAGGGTGTATTCCTAAATAAGTGTAACTTTATAGTTCATCATATTGCCGTTTGGTGAGTTTAGTTAAGCGTGCACCTCAGCACGCACACCAACATGCATGAATTAAAACGATAAGCTTATCATAAACAATTCGACAAGACCAGAGCAACTGAATGCAACTGAGTTAGAGAGAGAGCAAAGGGAGATGGGGTGTGTGTTGGGGACGGAGGAAAGATTTAATGTGAGCAATTTTAACATTAAAAAGAGTGGGAGAGGAAACCAAAAAGGAAAGGAAGGAAACTTCAAAATGCTCTTTGAGAAGAATGAGATCACAGGCAGCAATTATATAATTCCTGTCAAGTGATGGTGGAGATAGTCGAGGAGGAATGCGCACGCTCCGGACCCAACAACCGCCTTCTGAGCGGCCTTGAGTTCCCGAGGTCATCCGAAGGTCAACCACAGGAAGGAGCGACGAGAGGTCCGTCGGAGGCGACCCTCAAACGCTGTTGTTGCGCCACTCCGGTTTATCCTCAATTTTGTTTCCCGCTACGGTGAGCGGTCAGGCCGTACGTGAGACCGGTATCTGATGATGCTGATTCGCGCGGGCTGAGAGCCACGTAAGATGGCCGACACGTTTACGGTACAACAATGCCATCCGCTAGCATGCACAGTGGAAGACAAATGTCCCACTCTGTTGGGCTATTTTTGGCTTACTGTACTTTGGATTTCAAGTGCGAACTTTGGCCCGTGCGAAGGCCCGGGTGGACTCCAGTGTGGGCGGAGGGCAGGCTGGCAAACGGGCTGGTACGCAGGGGCAATGAGGGAGTGGAGGGTTCACAGAGGGTTCCCAGGGAGAGCAACGGGGCCGGTGGAGGCAGTTTGTCTGCAGAACGCAGGCAGACTCCGACAGAGATGCCTATCAGAGCCACTACAGTCTGTGGGGGGGGGAGGAGGGGTGAGAAATAACACGAGACAGAGAGAGAAAGAGAGAGAGGTTGTTTAGACATCTATCCATGCTTATTGATTCCATTAGATCAATGTAAAGACAAAGACTTATTTGATTCTTAGAATTATTATTTTTCTAATTGGGTTTTTGGTTAAAAAAAAAAGTGTATATACAATGAAAGTCAATGAAGATCAGTGTTCTTTGTTTATAATAATCTTTGATATATCTTATTTTGGGTCAGATGGAAGAAAGTCATAAAGATTAAGAGTGGTAAATACATTAGGTTACGTAAAGTTACAGGAATACATTTGGGGTGAACTATTCGATCAACATTTGTTTATTTGTCTGTCAATTCTTTAAAAATGCAAATTGAAAAGCACAATTAATGGATGAAGAATCATTCAAATTTCAATGCAAACAATCCTCTACATGCTCCTCCGGGATCAGGGCTGTTCGCATACCGTCCATAGCAGTTATGGTATCAAAGTCTGTATTTTAACCGTTCAGGCAAGTCTCAATTCACCAGGGTCCACGATCAGTACAGACCCATCCCTGAAGCCTTTGAAAGCTTGTGTTTCTCCAAACAGCTTTTAAGCGTTATCCTTAGGATCTCATTCAAGTTCAAGATGTTAGAATTGACCAAATAACGCCAACGATTAAATCAACTTATCAGCCAATATAAATGCAGAAAGTTACAACGAGTGATTATGGCTTTAAATTCTGCTTTGAAAGACTTTTAAAATGCACATGTAACATAAATCTGGGTTATGGCCCATGCTGAAACCACCCACAGCGAAACAATACGTCCTTTCTACTCCCGATTATTCCAGATGGCCCGAAAGCTAATTTACTTACAGGATAATAATTGAACTCATATTACACTGCAATTATTATAAGCAATGTTTTGAAATACTTGATAATTGTTGAATGTGTTACATTAGCACAGTGATGTAACACTATAGTGACTAAGAAATCATGAAATGTTCATGAAATGGTCAGGTGATGAGCAATTCTTTTTGGGAAAAATAACAACAAAAAATAACAACAAAAAATAACAACAAAAAATAACAAGCACATCCGGCTCAAAAATGGGTCTTCAACCAAAAGAAGCACAAGATGAAAGCACACTTTGCAGATATCCTATTAGTCCATTTTTGAAAGATACGGAGCTTTGGAGTTGCCGACTTTCCGCTTTGATCCTTTTGGGAAAATTGGAAATGAATGGGTGTCTAAAATGGAATGTTGATTTGGAATGTTTGGAAACACACTCAGATAAAAAATAAAATAAAAAATAATAAAATAATAAAATATATTATCTCAAAACGCACCACAACCAAACACAAGTACCAACATTTATTTTGGTACTCACCAATAATTGTTCATGTACCCATCAGGCTTTTTTAAGCACAAAAAACTTACGAACATGGAATGAAAAAAAAAACGTACAAAGAAAACAAGTATGAGTACATGAGCTAGGTTTCAGGGCCAATACTGGTATCCGTGCATACCTAATATTGACAGTATGGAATCGGAAGGAAGGCCACACTTGCTATTGATAAATCAAACTTGGGAGTTGTTCATTACAGCAGAAAAATATTGCTGACTAAATTCATTTAATGTAGAAAAGTGGAAAATTATTCGAATTGTTTAAAACTAATACTAAATCTAACCATGGATGATCTTAGACAAAAAATAGTTTATTACATATTAAATAGTACATTATTTATTCAAAACTATTTTAATGTTCACATGGTATTATGGGATTAAGTATATTTTCCATCTCAATATTTTCTGTATCAAATATTAGTGAAATATGAAATATTTTGAATGGTTGAAAATCACCGGAAAAATGATTTCTTAGATGCGACGTTATTTTCAGATTTGAGGTGGGAAACATGTGTCTGGAACACAAACACAATTAGGATTTTACGACGCGTATTCTTATGCAAAAAAGGGTTGTGTGTTATTTGGAGTTTTCTTATCTGTGTTTTTAGACTTGAGACTTGTTAACCTCCCCAAGAAATGATTTCAGAGAAACCAATACCCTGAGCAAACATAGCAATTCAAAGCTGCAGTAAATGATATAATATACCAATGAATGCAAAGAGGCATTAAAGAACGCTGACACATGCACGCATGCCCAGACCAGCAGCTGCGTGCATGAGTGCCAGCATTAGCATCAGCTGGAGGGGATGTTCTTTTACTCTCCGCAGATTGAGATGACATGCTTCTAAAGCTGAAGGGCCGCAGACAGGACTAATGTCGTCTGTCTCCGACACAGCAGCATCAAAGTTGCAATGCGTGTGTGCGTGTCCTCACACTCCTGAGCCTCTGTTAGCATTTAATCAGATTACACGAATCTGACTGGGGGGCAGCAACAGAGGGGGCGTCAAGAAGTCTAAATTCGTCGGGCTGCAATGACTTATAATCACTTTATACAAGTCATACCCCAAGAATGCCTAATCTATTCTCTGTGTCATGAGCATGCCTAACAGTAAATACAGATCTACTGAGAAAAAGGAGAAGGTTTTTTTCTTATGCAACTCAGTCCTATGACCCCATGACCATGTGAAGGGAATATAATATTGTCTGTTGTATTGTGTAAACATGGGCGCCGAAATGGTAGAGAGCACCTGATCTGGGAGGAAGTAAACACGGAGAATACATGCTTCTTTATATAAGGATTTTTTTTGTATATTTGCTGGTGAATGTACCAAAATAGTCCCAGGTGAAGATTTGTTACGATCTTCGGGTAATCCATTTTTCATCAAAATCACTATGTGTCACTTATGCATTATGACAATCGGTATGTGTGTAGTATTCATTTACATTTACATTACATTTACATTTAGTCATTTAGCAGACGCTTTTATCCAAAGCGACTTACAATAGTCGAGGAGACAATGAAGCGGTAAATAGCCGATACAACAATAGGTCAACAAGTGCTACAACAAGCGAAGTTACAAAATAATTTTTTTTGATTTTTTTTTTGATAGAGTGAGTAGTTAGAAAAGAAGTGAGTTAGTGAGTTAGGTGTAGCCGGAAAAGATGAGTTTTTAGGTGTTTTTTAAAGATAGAGACCGAGTCTGACAAGCGTGAAGCCAGAGGCAGATCGTTCCACCATCGAGGAACTGTATTTCAGGCCCAAAACCTTTTTTCAAATCAACCCATCTCATTCCTTTAGCTTTATTTCACACAGTTCTTTCAAAGTCATCGAAAACCTTCCAGCGGTGACATTGAAAGAGCCATTTATGAAAATGGCCTTGGTAAACAATATGATATCAAAACATGCAGCAATACGGTTCGCCTATCAGTACCACGTTTTTTTCGAAAATATATTACACCTTGGAATTATATTTGTTGAGATTAAAGTTTTGCAAAATTATATGTTATTGCCCCACGTGGGTCATCGACAGTCATTCCAACAACCCCGGCGAGAAGAGGATTTCTGGATCGCGGTCTGAACGATGGAGCAGACACACAGCAGGCATCTGCTGAATGGGGCACTGTACCAGGAGTAGCAAATTGAAGTACGTGTAACATGACACAAATGAACAAAAAGTATTTAGCTAATGATTTATTATTTAGGAAGGCTCCTTAACCCCTCGGCTGGGCCTCGACTCTATTGTAGACTGATCTGAGACGAGATAACAGAATGTCTAATGGCAGTCAGCTGGCAGGTGGGCGAGTGAAGACCCAGCGTTTGCCCGACGCGGGTTAATCTGTGTTAAGTGATATCCGAGCGCAGGTCGACGGCAGCCGTGTCACTGAATACAGGGGGTTTAGAGCCCAGGTAACTCACCTGAGGAGGCAGCTGGGTCAAAACTGCCGCTGGTCCGACACACACTCGAAGATTTGTGTTCACTCACACGCACACTCAAACACACTGTTCTTTTGCACACCTGCAGCCACTGTGTTATCAGCTCGGGTCCTGCTAAATCGAACTACATCGAGACCGTGTTATTTGATCTACTGTCATAAATAAGAAGGTAATGCGTTCATTCTAGGTGTGCAGAAGTGAGTCAAATGCTGATGTTGAAAGTGATCTAATTCCAGCATCACTTAATAAAAAATAAAAAACATTTGAAGCTCAAGTCTGCAACTTGTGCCTCTCTGTTGCCATCTATGTTTGGAATAAAAAACCTTCAGGTTATTTTATGGATGTGGGTTGATGTCAGAGAATAAGAAACCAGCAGTGGAGGCTTTACGCAGGTGTATGCCGTACACCCACTTCTTTCGTTAGTTGGATTTGGTATCCCCACTTTTAAATCTCGTCTGAAGCGCAAAATTGAGTTGTGTCACCGCACTGTTAAAAGATACTTCATGTGGCTTTGTAAATATCACAAAAATAAAATTATATTAACTTTAACAAACTCTTAAAAACGTAAATTTGTTTTTTTGTTGAAATTATTAAAATAATTGGAGTAAAGTCTCTAAAATGTAAAATTTTTTTTAAGTTTATGTCTTTAATTAACATATATATTTTACATACAACATAAACCAATATTTTGGGTGAATCTTAATGTAATTTAGTTAATGAGTCAATGAGATTGACTTATTTTTACTTACGCATACGAAGATCTCAACAGTATTTTTATTAAATTTCAAAGCTTTGAAACGTATTTTTATAGTCAGTAGCAAAAGATTGACAAAATATATAGCTGTGCACTGTTTATTTTCATTTTGTATTTATATATACATATGCATACATGTTATATACAGTATTAATGTCATTGACATTAAATGTATAGACAAATACTTTTCTATCTTATATTTTCCTAAATATATACATGTAATATTGATATTGTGATCTGTTAACAAATACAAAATAAATGTGCCCAGAAAACCGACATTGATTTACTTTACACCACCCATTCCAAATCTGTGTTCTGTTGAACAGAAAGGGATAAATTTAGAAGAATGTTAGCAACTAACAGATCTGGGACATCATTGACTACCATGGTAGAAATAAATACAATAGTAGTCACAGGTGACCCAGAATAGTTTACGTTTCTAGATTCTTCAAAATATCTTCTTTTGTATTCAATGGAAGAAAAGAAATGGTAAAACAATATCTAATGCGGTAGAAAATAGTGACAAAGATTCTTCATTATATCTTTCTTTGTGTTTACCTTTATACGGGGTTGGAAGTTAGTTGCACAAATTGTGTTTGCATACCAACATTCTTAAAACTATCTCTTTTTGAGTTCTGTCAAATGGGAAGTTTTATTTACGAAAAATAACCTTTTAAGATTTTTATTTGGATGACGCAACAAGAAAAATGGAACATAGGGACATAGGACATCAATCACATTTTATTAGTTTATTCTTAGTGTCTGAATTAGCTATTAACGATTCTTTTTTTTAAACTTCTGGAAACTTCACGACAGCCAGGTCATTGACTTTACCTTCGACAAAGGTGTAGTTAAAAAAGTTTGTGTCCGCCATTACATTATACTTAACAAACAAAAGCAAACATAATCAAATCTGGGACATTGAGTCAAACATTTACTGCAAATATCCTCCAAACATACAGATAAAATGTTAAAAGACGCATAAAATAGTTTAAGCCCAGCAAACCTAATGTCAAAGCTTTCATTGACAATTTACGTGCATTTCCCGTCTCAACAAAAGTAGTTACGTATCAGATGCTTAGAGTCCAAAACTAAAAATAATTGAGCCGGAATACCTACTCACTGCCTCCTAATTCAATAAAAAGACATTAGTATGGCGACCATCACAGACCCTGTTGAGCAAAGCGTGCCTGGCTCTCGATTTGGGCAAGAAAATGCCATTTTACTTCTCTTCCTCCTTCCTCCTGCCTCCTACCGGATGATATCTGTGTCTCATTCTCGTGTATTACGCCGGGCGAACAGGAAACCAATCCGTATGAAAAAACAACAGCGGTGCTTTTTGTTCCACAGCCATAAAGTATAGAGCCAGAGTTCCAGGCAGAAGGCTATGACAGCGCAATAATGAAGTCTGGGTAATTGGAACAAGGTTTTGGCCTGAAACATCCCTCTCCGCAGATTTCGCCGGGCTTTTAGTGCTGTCTTCCAAATCAAAGCCAAACGGCGGGCAGAGCAAACAAAGCGCAAACACGAGACACGCAAGCGTAAATGAGTGCTGATGGGTCGGACTTACGCCGAGAGAGATAAGTAAACCCGCTTGTGTGCTTATAAACCCTTCATCACAGCAGTTTGACTGACGGCGGTTTTGGATATTTATACCATTGCTCCGGAATATAACATCGGTCGTGTATCCTCTGCTACGCAGAGTTCTTCTTCAAAATGGAGTTGTGCTCTACAAATGAAGTTATCGCATAAAAAGGAATGAATGCATAAGGAAGGTTGCATTCGGATGAAACTGGATGTAAACCGGTGGCCGTAAACATGCACAGAATAAATCGATCAGAGCCACATGTGGAGCTGACACTCAGATAATACAGCCAGGAACGTGCGGGCGTGCACAGAAAGCGGATGAGAACCGTGCCACGCAAAACAGAGAGGAAACGGTCGTTCTCATGAGCTCTTTCTGAAAGCTTCACCTGGGTTATCCGATGTAATGTGCGTGGTGAAACCCACGGTACAATGCCTATAATATTTTGAGTCATAAGAATTAAATCATACTTTTTGACTTTATGGTTTTTTTGGGGGGAACCAAAGAAACATTTAAAGGCATTGTTGTGAAGAACATTGGGTAGCGTCCTAATTTTTAGATGGATGGCTCAACCAAAAGTGACGTTGTTTCACATCTAAATACATTTCATTGTGTGGCCGAATACAGAGCTTTGGTTAGGTAGGAACCATTACAATGGTTGTCAAAAGTACCACATATTTTTTTCCTGTCATTCATTCTTCAAAATATCTTTTATACAAATACATAGTTTATATGCAACGAATGGATTTTTTTCCCACTTTGGTAGTTAAGCGCAACCGAAAACTGTTAGGTCACAAGCTTTAGTCCAAATGTCTTCCGCCGTTTTCAACAAAACCAAGAAATGTATACAGATTTGGAACAATTCAAAGGAAATAGACCGTTAGAGAATTTTCATATTTGGGTTACCCCGTTAAAAGAGTATGGCTACAGAAGGACCCCATAAAACATATAACCCCAAGATGTGTTGCCGTGGTATCCTATACATTGTAAGGATTAAATGACCTGACAATCATAGCAATAACAGTTATATCTTAGGAAAACTAACCATGCTTTTACTATAGTTACCAAATGGCAACAATGACCATATAGTTTCTATTAAATAACCATGCCCTGCATCTAAAAGCACATACTTATAGTATATAGAAAGCTTTAATAAAGACCATGAATAATATTTCAGAAACTTCATTATTGAAAGAACAGAAGGGAGGAAAAACCCAGATAACAAACACACATACACAACACGGGTCCAGTTTGACCAGCACATGGTTAAACTCTGTAAGTGTTTCGGCCTTTTTAGACTTTTCCTTTTCTTCGCTCCCATGAGGTAAACGGCTTATAAACGCTGTGAGGTTGTGAGGTTTCAGTTGATACAATACAGCTTGTACCGGGCAAAGTCATTACGCCTAAGGAAAGTTCTTATGAAACATGAAAACGTGCGTATGTGTGTTTGGCAATGTCTTTTTTCTGGTCATCTTGAAAAGACGCCAATTTGCAGGCATCACATTAATTATAAGTGTGAATAATGTGCAAAGAGCAAGACTGACATAGCCAAGGTGATTAACCTTGGCTCAGCCCTTCCTCCAAACACACACACCTCACTAATTCCCTGGCCGTTGTTGAAATGAACATTCGATCTTTAGTATGCACATGAAACATTCTTTAATATTTATTGACTCGCATGCTGTGTGTGTGTGTGTGTGTGTGTGTGTGTGTGTGTGTGTGTGTGTGTGTGTGTTTTCATGTATGTGTGTGTGTGTGTGTGTGTGTGTGTGTGTGTGTGTGTGTGTGTGTGTGTGTGTGTGTGTGTGTGCGTGTGTGTGTGTGTGTGTGTGTGTGTGTGTTTGCATGTATGTGTGTGTGTGTGTGTGTGTGTGTGTGTGTGTGTGTGTGTGTGTGTGTGTGTGTGTGTGTGTGTGTGTGTGTGTGTGTGTGTGCGCGTGTGCATGCAAACTCGTCCTCCGTCAGCCACCAGCCTACAGGGTTGATGTCAATCAAGCGCTGCTGTAATTAAAAGCATCTGGAACAGGCTGCTGGGGAAACCAATCGCTATCAAAGTCCCATTTTCATATGAATGGCCTTTTTTAATTAAACTCAACAGCTAATAAACGCCTGTATCAAAAAGATGGAGGCGTTTACCAGACAAAGAGCTTTCGTCTAAACCAAAGGAAGAGGAAAAGAGACAGGGATGAGAAAGGGCGAGAAAAAGAAGGAGAAAGCCGGTAGACGTCTTGGCTTTGAACCTGTTCTGGCTTTTGTTTTTGTTCTTGCGGCCACCGACTTTTAACGGAGCCAGGCGTCTCATGGGCATTGATGGTATTAAAGCCACAAGTTGACAACGAGAAGAGGGGAGAAAAATAAGAGACGCTCTCTATCTCTGGAGCTGATGTAAAGAGAGGGCTGGAAAACAAACACATCTTGTGTTCGCGAGTGTGTGGTGGTATAAAATTGAGTGGATTGAATCAAAACTATGTAAGTACCTTGAATGGCTACAGTTGCTTTTACTTCTAAAGAATAACAAAGGAAACCAAGAGCCTTTTGTTTTACTGTTGCCGAAACCTGCTGGGGTGCCACATAACGCCCGGGTGCATAAACACACAAAAGCTTGGAAGGAAGAGCAAGTTTGAATAACATTTTTAAACATCATGAAAATCCTTCAAGGGATGTTTCAGGTTAAGGAAAGCACATGCTGTCAATTACCACAATAAAATACTTTTCGACTCATTCCTTTGTCTTTCAAAAGGTTCTGTGTGTTGTGTTAAGAGAAAGTTCTAAACAAAGACTATTCATAAGGCATGACCTGTAATTTACATATCATGAAACTCGATGAAATCGCTCGCGTTTAAACCACAAACTTTGTGGAGTTACATTTATTATTTCATGATTTGATCATTTCAAGTTAGTAATCTGGTAACTTTCATTGTGTATATACGTAAATGTACCAAAGGTGGTATTAAACCCACAGGATGGATATAGTTACACAAGGGGTGTAAATTGGACGTTAATTTATGAAACGGTAAAAAAATTTCGGCCTGCAAAATTATTTTGCAGATATCCCAGGTATTTCTGCAATAGATTCACGATTTGATTAATTATAAAAAATAATTAACCTTTTGTTGTTTTATGTAGGATTTTATCACTCTAGATTTCCTCAATCCATTTCGATATGGTGACACTCCTATGTTACACATTGCCAGAAGATTATCCATATAAAAAGAGGTTTACATAATTAAGTCGGTTAAAATGTTTACGTTTATAAATTCATATTTCTTCTAAACTTTTTGTTAAATCACTTGAAATGAATGTCATGTTTCTATAACCAACAAAAAGCTTCGCCATGTCAATGTTGTTGTTTTTAGAAATTGACACCGTCACATAGTTTAACTAAAACCTGGAAAACATTCCCTCAAAGGGAATGGTGGGAAATGATGGCCTACTGTGGTGTGGCTGGGTTCACTTTAATAAGCAGACTTCTGATTAAACCGCTTCTTGTTTTTGTTAATTATAAGCCACTAATGAAAAATGCAGCTATTATGGCATATCCATAGGGTGATCTCTTGACTGTGGCATGCTGTTAGCTCAATTTCATCATTTTGGGCAGGCCCGATATCAGAAGGCTTAATTGGAAATGAGAAACTAAATATCAAATCGGCTTAAAAGCAATGGCTATTATTTTCTGTTGATCTGGCCGTGCGATATTAGGCTCGGTTACGTCATCGGGATTGGCCTTTATAAAGAACACAAATGTTTGCTTTGTTCCCGGGCCGAATAACATTAGTGAAATCAGAGAACATGCGGGCCTGTTTTGCCAGAGACATTTTTATATTCAGATCCATTCCCTTTGACACTTTGACATGAGGACCTTTAAATAAACTCAGAATTAAGTTTAATAATTCCAATCTTAGGAACAAATCAAAGCTTAGACGGAATGTTACGTTAGACTGTTTTCGTTCAAAGATAAGTCGGAGGTGTCTGCTTTCCCCACTTGAAATCGAAATCGACATTTAGAGAGATGGTAACAGGTGAATTACCCGGCCTGTTTCTCCAAATCACCTCCCAGAGTTGAAGCGTTATTTTCAATGATAGTGTAATTTTGCTTAATATCTTCACTCGCTGATATAGAGTCTTTAAGACCTCATTCAAAGCCGGCACTTCTTTTGAACAGCCTAGCTAATGTCCTCTTTCTTACTTCTTCTCAAACTTTCAACACTGTGACCCCGGGAAACATTTGAAAACTATAACAATAAAATGAACTTGTAATGAGCAAAATAATTGCACTTCAAACACGGCACGGCTCGTGGAGTTTGCGCGCCCCAAGACGGGCCTAATTTATAGATTACATGGCTCATGAGTGCCCAAGTTCAAAACACAGAGAAATTGGTTGTGAAGTGGGAAAAAGGCGGCCTTCACCAACGAGTCTCCGGCATTCTTTAAATTTGTGTAATGGATATGCTGCGGGCGTTGGGGCGAATTTACCATGCAAAGAATCTCCATTCTGCACGCAGCCACTTCAAAGCAAGGGGAACCGTGTTTCAGGCAGCCAGTGGGGAAGAAGGACGAGGGGAAAAAGAAGCTCGGCAACGTGCGCTCATCTCCCAGAGTGACAGAAAGTGGCGGGGGGCGTTTTAAGAAGCCGAGATCAAGCTGATCTGGGACGAAGTCTTTTTCTGTCGACGCAGCAGCGTCTCCTCAATCTTCAAAAAAGGGAGAAAAACAAAGCCAAAGCAAAGCGGAGAGAGTTGAAAAGAAAGAATAAAAATGAGTACGGATGGTAATTACAACATAGTTCGCCATAAAAGCACTTGGTCAACCATCTTGTCTTTCGAAATTTGAAGTTGTACATATTTTCAGAAATGCAAAAAAAATGGGTCCCCATAAACTGAGTTATTGCTCATGCATTCGTAGAAGTTTAGATGCAATTTTCTTCTAATCAATAATGACTGGTGCTCTTTAAATGATATGTTGGGTATTATGGAAATATGTCTGTGTTATTTTACACAAATACTAAATTAAATACTATTAATTTATACACTTATTATAAATATATATATATATATATTATTTGAGGTATTTGAAATGTTTCTTATGATTACAAAATGATTCATTTAAACAAAGAAAGCCGATACTTTGTTTGTTTATCAAATAGTTTATTGAATTCTAAAAGAACAAAAGCCTCAGTGGATGAATGGCCTGTTTTTGAAGTAATATTAACCGAGGATTTTTGCAAATAACCCATTTGCAGGGTTAAAATGAATAACTCAACGTCCCGGGCTAGTTTAACCCCACACGTGTTCTGTCCTGTAGTGACCCAGCAGGTGTTTCTTAGAGTACATTGCTTTTTCTGAATTCATATCCAGTGATCTTGAGCGCTTAACTTAACCAGATCTCACTATAAACACTCATGGAGTTTCATGGGTTTGAAGGATTCATTCAGAAGATCCAATATTGTCTCCTCGACTATTGTAAGTCGCTTTGGATAAAAGCGTCTGCTAAATGACTAAATGTAAATGTAAATGTAAATGTAATATAAAAAATCACTTAAATATTCATACTCACTAACAAGGGCGGATGACAACATTTTAAATGAAAAAAAATCATATTGTACGTCACACAAAAAATATTATAGCAGTTGTGTCTTGTGTCATTATCCCCATTAGGTGTACAGTATTTGTTTAAGAAAGACAAGTGCATAACAGACTTTTTCATCATCATCTTCTTCTATATATTGCGCAGGGTTTGTTAAACAGGAGAACATGTTATATTTTCACGTCCACGTTCACTTGTACATGCGCTAGATCTCTGAAAAAGTGATGCTGACAAACACCGTTTAAGGTACTGATCACGTGATCTCAGAGTTGAAATTCAAAATGAGGAGAGTTTTCTGTTTCATCCTCTTTATTTTCTTCCGTTAGAACTTCCCTCTCATCCCCCAATTTCTCCTGCTCTCTTTCGTCCCCGTTCGCATTTTCCGAGCTTATCTGATTGGCAGGCGGCCACTGTTTTCATAAAGCGCTGTTTTAAGGGGTAGCATATGTACATTAAAAACCAAGTTTTAACCTCTGTAATCCACACACACAAACACACACACTCCAAGTGGGTCTAGCAGACCTTGGCAACCGGTTCATGGCAGGTTAGTTTAAACATGTCAGATGGCTTCCCCCCTTGTCATTGTCAGTTTATAAACAAATCTCTCTTCTTTCCTCTTTGTCGTTCTCTCTGCCCTCGACGCCAACTACACAACCTACATAAACACAACCCCAAAACACCTACTGCGGAGCAAAATCACAGATTAATAACATTCAAGCTATCAGTTTCGCAACAAACAAGCTTAATAAAACTGCGTCGTAATCTCCAGCTCGGATCGAGCGGGAGGGTTTTTGCTGTTGTGCCACGGTAAAATAAATAACTTCCTGATACACACTGACCCATTCCTTCACGCTTGGTTGACTGGACTGTAACTGTATCTCTCTCTCTCTCTCTCTCTCTCTCTCTCTTTCTCTGGTCTCTCTGGTCTCTCTGGTCTCTCTGGTCTCTCTGGTCTCTCTCTCTCTCTCTCTCTCTCTCTCTCTCTCTCTCTCTCTCTCTCTCCATCTCCCTCTCCCTCTCTCTCTCTCTGGTCTCTCTCTCTCTCTCTCTGGTCTCTCTCTCTCTGGTCTCTC
>CM065668.1:1525571-1570535 GCA_033220385.1 Triplophysa yarkandensis
GTCCCCTGAACAGTCCATTCAGAACTGAGAATTGTGTAACTGCGGGTCAAAGGTCAACCGGAGGGATAAAAAAAGCACGGGTGTAAATGTGACGAGCACGTGGGTAACGGGGCGCTGGTATCGACATTGTGCCTTGTCGGGACGACAGCCGTCATTTGCATAATTACATCCCTCGGATTGCCGCACAAACTCCCGCACGCACTCTTTATGAGCAACAAGAACACATGAGTCGAGGGAGATACGCAAACAAAACCCGGACTGATGAGAGGACAATAGTGTCCTTGAAGGGTCATTTGCTTTTCTTTGGAAATATTTCGCCCAATTGTATTTTCTGACAAAGGCATGTGAGAAATTGATGCCTGTGGACCAATTACATTTTGGCGGAGAACTTTCAAGAAACTTTCACAACCGCGAATCAGAAGGCACATTTAACATGATTGTGTATTGTGAAATACTTTAACATGATTGTGTATTGTGAAATACTACATTTCTGTGATTTATGCAAAGCTTGTGGTTCAATTGTTGTTTTTGGCAACATAGAAGCAAAAGTTTTTGATTGCATAACGATGCATATTTATCTTTTTTTATTTAAATTTTTTGCGTTGTTTTAATTCACGCTGCTTTATTATTCTATGATTTTTCTATTACCACAGACTTTCTTTTCAACAACATGCACCGTACCGTATAATCTCCTGTTAAGCTGCTGTGAAACAATATACATTTAAAACTTAATTAATATTTATATTTTACAATGCCACAAACTTATATCATAAAATGTATATACCTTAAAAAGGATTTAAAAACATTAAATAGTGTCTTAGAACATATTATTTATAAAAAGCCCAACAGTTAATTTCTCTAAAATGTACCAATAATTTATATTTATTGTGTAATTTACAAGGTTCATCTAATGAAAAAATATTTAATAAACATAGTTTTGCTGTATACATTTGTTATATAATGGTAATAAAAATATTTGAGATGATGAGATTTACTTAATTTTTTTTTTACTTACATATACAACATTTAAAAAGTATATTTAATAAAAGAGTTTATTATAGCTCTTATATATTGAGTGGAGCTAAAATGCACAGAGAGTCCTCAGTTTACGTGCCCCAGTAGACTAAATGTGTGGCATATCGTATGAAAGAGGCTGTATTATCTATGGTCTCTTCAGAAGATCTGTCTCTTTGCTTGATGACAGTCAGTTGGGATGGAGATGGGGCCGAGCGGGGAACCGAACAGGAGGTGTGGCCGGGCCGGGCCGGGCGGAGGTGGTTGGATGACGGATGATACTGATAGTGTGCGAGAGGTGCGAAGTGGGTTGTGTTATCTTCAGTGCAGGCGGCAGGTCTGTCTGTGTGATGTGTGTGCTGTCGTCATATATTTTATAGCTCTTTTCCTGTCTGGTCTCCATCTTTGGAGTAGCACTCATGCTGCAGAAATGGAATTAGACCCCCCCTCCTCACCCCACTGCCTTGACACTTTTACATCCCTAAGAATCAACCAAATGAGTTGATGAGTGTTTAACTAAAACTTACAATGACGAGGAAAATAGTGTTGGAAAATTATAAAAAGATTGGAAAAAATTATAAAAAGCAAAACCTTCAGGCTTTTATGAATCTTGAACAAGGCAATTCTGTGGAAATTGTCAACTTTACCATGAATATATAGAGTAATAATAATAAAGAGTAATGTAGAAAATATAGAGTAATAATAATAAAGAGTAATGTAGAAAAAAATATAGAGTAATAATAATATAGAGTAATGTAGAAAATAGAGAGTAATAAAATAATGAGTAATGTAGAAAATATAGAGTAATAATAATATAGAGTAATGTAGAAAATATAGAGTAATAATAATAAAGAGTAATGTAGAAAATATAGAGTAATAATAATAAAGATTAACGTAGAAAATATAGAGTATTAATAATATAGAGTAACGTAGAAAATATAGAGTAATAATAATATAGAGTAATGTAGAAAATATAGAGTAATAATAATATAATGTAGAAAAAATAGAGTATTAATAATATAGAGTAATGTAGAAAATATAGAGTAATAATAATATAGAGTATTGTAGAAAATATAGAGTAATAATAATATAATGTAGAAAATATAGAGTAATAATAATATAGAGTAATGTAGAAAATATAGAGTAATAATAATATAGAGTAATGTAGAAAATATAGAGTAATAATAATATAGAGTAATGTAGAAAATATAGAGTAATAGTAATATAGAGTAATGTAGAAAATACAGAGTAATAATAATAAAGATTAACGTAGAAAATATAGAGTATTAATAATATAGAGTAACGTAGAAAATAGAGAGTAATAATAATATAGAGTAATGTAGAAAATATAGAGTGATAATAATATAGAGTAATGTAGAAAATATAGAGTAATAATAATATAGAGTAATGTAGAAAATATAGAGTAATAATAATATAGAGTAATGTAGAAAATATAGAGTAATAATAATAATATAGATTCATGTAGAAAATATAGAGTATTAATAATATAGAGTAACGTAGAAAATACAGAGTAATAATAATATAGAGTAATGTAGAAAATATAGAGTAATAATAATATAGAGTAATGTAGAAAATATAGAGTAATAATAATAATATAGATTCATGTAGAAAATATAGAGTAATAATAATATAGAGTAATGTAGAAAATATAGAGTGATAATAATATAGAGTAACGCAGAAAATACAGAGTAATAATAATATAGAGTAATGTAGAAAATATAGAGTAATAATAATATAGAGTAATGTAGAAAATATAGAGTAATAATAATAATATAGATTCATGTAGAAAATATAGAGTATTAATAATATAGAGTAACGTAGAAAATAGAGAGTAATAATAATATAGAGTAATGTAGAAAATATAGAGTGATAATAATATAGAGTAATGTAGAAAATATAGAGTAATAATAATATAGAGTAATGTAGAAAATATAGAGTGATAATAATATAGAGTAATGTAGAAAATATAGAGTGATAATAATATAGAGTAATGTAGAAAATATAGAGTAATAATAATATAGAGTAATGTAGAAAATACAGAGTAATAATAATATAGAGTAATGTAGAAAATATAGAGTAATAATAATATAGAGTAATGTAGAAAATATAGAGTAATAATAATAATATAGATTCATGTAGAAAATATAGAGTAATAATAATATAGAGTATTGTAGAAAATATAGAGTAAAAATAATATAGAGTAATGTAGAAAATATAGAGTAATAATAATATAGAGTAATGTAGAAAATATAGAGTAATAATAATAATATAGATTCATGTAGAAAATATAGAGTAATAATAATATAGAGTAATGTAAAAAATATAGAGTAATAATAATATAGAGTAATGTAGAAAATATAGAGTAATAATAATATAGAGTATTGTAGAAAATATAGAGTAATAATAATATAGAGTAATGTAGAAAATATAGAGTAATAATAATATAGAGTATTCTAGAAAATATAGAGTAATGTAGAAAATATAGAGTAATAATAATATAGAGTATTGTAGAAAATATAGAGTAATAATAATATAGAGTAATGTAGAAAATATAGAGTAATAATAATATAGAGTATTGTAGAAAATATAGAGTAATAATAATATAGAGTAATGTAGAAAATATAGAGTAATAATAATATAGAGTAATTTAATAATAATATACACATGTAATAATACAATGTGTGCTCTACTATTATTAGAAGCACATGTAATGCAAAGATGAAAAATGAAGGTTTTCTGTGATGATGCGTTTGTGTATCTCTATAACAGATGAGAATCTTGGACATGGCTTTCGGAAAGATTCTATATTTGGATTGAGGTTTGTGGTTCTTCGTTCGATTCCTTAAAGCAAACTTAATAAAGCTCAACATTTATTGACCCCTGAGGGCAGACTAAAAAGATTAGAGCGTGAAAATGAACCTACTAACAAACCTCAACAGGCAGAACCTGTACAGCTGAAGATTTCACATCAAATGCCCACTGTGTGTGACCGTCGAATTAAGTGTTTTTTACTGTAAATCTGATAATCTCAGCAAAATCTGATGCAATGATCTGTGTTACAATATCCATGTTAATGACGTATTTAAAGTGATTATCTATTTTAATCTATGCTGTATTAAGGCTGTAATTAACGACAGTTTTCAGCGTAGACATGACATAAATCTTTAGTGTTTAGTGAGATTTGCTCTATTGGTTTGTTAAACTTATATTCTTAAATATAATGTGTTCATTTTATGTCTAAATGGTTCGATAAAGACATTTTAAAGCCCAAAGAATCTTTCTGGATTTTTTTCTTTATGACGAAAGTTCTTCAGATTGTAAGAAACTTAGAAAGAGAAGTTTTTACCACACACCATTGTAACATTATGACAATATTTATTAAAAATATAATTTGATATGCAATCATACATAAATCGGAAACACGTCAGTTTAAAAGCTTTTGTTTTTAAAAATAACTTTCTGGGAAGAATTCAGTTGATATATTTTCACTTATTTTTTAAAGCTACAACATAAAAACAGCCACATGTGAGTGTTTTTATATGAGTTGTGAATGATTTTCCACTGTATTTTCTCATAACACTTCAAAAAGTTCCACTGTTAAAAACTTTTAAAAGTATGCTATTTCACTTCATATGTTCTTGAACTTTTCTGTCCATTTGTTCTTTCCCACATCACAATTAAACATCCACTTCTGTAATTACAAAGGTTGCTTTGGTTTCCTGAAATATCTTGTTAAGTGGATTGATATCCTGTGTTGATGAAGAATGTTTTGTGTGTTTGGACATGTCGGATTATATACCATCCATATGCAGAAGGGGTTGTGTGCAAGTGTTTGGTTTTTTGATGAATGTATGTAATGACAGTTTCAGATCTTTAGCTATGGCTTTTTTATTTCATTTTCCCTTCTCTCTCATTCAATTTCTATTCTATTCTCTCTCGTGCTGACAGAGACACACGACCTGAAGCTTTAAAGCCCACGCTTGGTGGATGTGAAGGTGACACATCATCCCAGAGTGTCTTTAAGTGCGTGCGCGTGTGTGTGTGTGTGTGTGTGTGTGTGTGTGTGTGTGTGGGGGGGGGGTTTATATGTGTGTGTGTGTGTGTGTGTGTGTGTGTGTGTGTGTGTGTGTCTGTGTGTGTGTGTGGGGGGGGGGTTTATATGTGTATGTGTGTGTGTGTGTGTGTGTGTGTGTGGGGGGGGGGGGGGGGGGTTTATATGTGTGTGTGTGTGTGTGTGTGTGTGTGTGTGTGTGTGTGTGTGTGTGTGTGTGTGTGTGTGTGTGTGTGTGTGTGTGTGTGTGTGTGTGTGTGTCTGTGTGTGTGTGTGTGGGGGGGGTTTATATGTGTGTGTGTGTGTGTGTGTGTGTGTGTGTGTGTGTGTGTGTGTGTGTGTGTGTGTGTGTGTGTGTGTGTGTGTGTGTGTGTGTGTGTGTGTGCTTGTGTGCATGTGTGTGTGCGATCCATGTTTCTCGAAGTGTTATTGAGAGCGTCCGTGTTATCGGTTGCCATTCCCCCCTAAGATAACTTCCCAGAATCCCTCCAGCCAGCCATCGACTCCTGTGCGGTCCATGTGTCATCTACCACATCTGTCTCAGCATCTCTCACACTTTCTGCATCAATGTAGAATTAATGCCTTCCCATGATGCAGTTTCACCGGTTATTCTATCAAACGAAGGGCATTGAAACAATCGAATCTCCATCATTCCTGCACTGCCCTCTCTCTCTCTCTTTTTCTCTCCTCACCTCTTCCCTCTGTCATCTCCGCCTATCAATCAAAAATGTATTAAGTCCAAAGTGGAGCCGATCAAAGGCAGAATTCCTCCAAGGAGGACAGATAAGGCCTATCTCATTAATAAGTGCTTTAGCATCAGAGAAGACCTCTGTCTCCCTCCCCACCCGTGCCTTTGATATCTAATTATGCCCACCCTCACCCCGCCACACACACACCCTTCCATCTGCTCTCTATCAGCCTTGAAACATGTTACACTGATGAACATACAGATGAACACGTGAATGCAGATGGTGGGCATAAAAACGGGCAAACGAAAGATTTGTGGGGGATTTGCTATGAAAAAGCTCCCCACACGATACCATAGGATTCGACGTGGTTGCTAGGGTGTTGCTAGGTGCTTGTTAATCTGTTCTTGATGGATGTTAAAGGGACACAACTGTATGATGGATGAAACACATAAACATATTTTAAGTAGTGTCATTCAATGGAAGTAGACAGGGTCCATGTTATTTGATTACCAACATTTTTACAAATAACGTCATAAAGAATTCAAATGCCATCGGGCAATTCCCAGAAAATGTGAACCTTGCTTTGGTTCAAATACACATGTGAGGTCTTTCTAAGTTTTTATAGCATTATTTTTTATTTGTAATGATTTTTTATAGGGCTATTTTCAGGATTGTCACATCATAATGCCATATATAGCAGTTATATTATGTATAAAGAGCTATCCTTTGGCCATGTGTTGGAAATTGAGGCTTCTTGTTTGTACATTTTAACTCACATGAATCTTAAGAAATGTGTTGCCTTTTTGTCAAGTCCAAAACCCAGGTTTATTAACTGTTTTAAATATAGAAAACTTAGAAATAGACAGACATTTTTCTGATATTCAAACACCATCAACGAGGGTTTTGTGTAATATTAACAATCTGTTCAGTTTACTGGTCACAATTATATTCGAAGAGTATTTTTATGTCACGTCCACAACGCTTGAACAGGCCTACTACAAGAATTCCCCCGTAGACGGTGCGGTGTAAGCACAATGGAATCCATGATGTGTGGCACCATGAGTGATGTCATATCCAGTTGCATGGGTCCGTACATTTTTTTGGCATGCCAAGGCTTTTGTGCCTGCCCCTTTTGATGACATTGTGACTCCAATTCAACACACTTTCTTTTCTTTTTCAATTCACATCAGTGCGGCGAAGAAAATACCAGATTGACGTTACTGCCCTTAAAATGTCTCTAATTCTAAGTGAATTACAGTAAAAGCATTTACCGTTTGTTTTACCAAAAAACAAAAAAGGGAGACATCAACTATTTCCTGCGGTAATCAACAGCAGGCCGCGGATGCTGCCAATACATCCCGGTTAAATATTCCACTAAAGCGAGGCACGATCTTGCACCGAGAAGACATACGACACAGCCCGGAAACGCAGCGGAGAGCGAGAGACAAAAGGAAAGAGGGGGAATGAAACAAAGCGGGACGAAGGGAGAAGAAATCAGGAGCAGAAAGTGTTCGTTTTCTTTTATTTCTCAGCCTCCCTCGCTCCTTAGTTTTCAGTAAAAGAAGCTGTGACAGATAAGACTAAAAGGACAGTGAGTCTGTTGCGAACAATCCTTTCACTGTGCCTCACGGACGCATCCCCCCTCTCTGCTACTGTTCCTTCTGCTTAATGGAGCCCACTCAGATTTCGTTGATGCCTGCGCTGATAGACCCCCAGCTCTGCCTTCCACATTCAGACGGGACTGCTGCACGTCTCCCAAAACACACATTCCCAAACAGATCCGAGCCATTTACCTTAGACGCTGTGTCCAAGCGCAGCCAATTTGCAGGGTCGCCGTAAAACATATTCAGGATGGGATGCTTACAGGTCAGGATCGTCCACTTTAGATTAAGTGGTGATTTAACAACTGGAAAAGACTTCAAGGCTTTTTATGTTGTCTTGGTCTAGGCATGCAAGCAAATGCATTGCTGCAAATCTTGGTTTTATTATCTGGGGTCAAAGAATTAGTTTGGTGTTACATTACATGGTTCATCAAGGTGGACCTACTGTTAACTACACGAGAATCAATCCACCAACCGTATGTAGCATTATGCTGGCTGTAAATCACAATTCAAACGACGGTACAAATATGGCAAACGGTAGAATCAATTAACAAAATTGATAAAAATGAAAATAATTATTTTGAAGTTCATTATTATTAACGTAATTATTTATAATAAATTCTGCGCACACTAGTTCGGCGTAGCAAGAACAGCAACGTGAAATTAAATGGATAGTAACATAGAAATGAAATTCTTGTCATCATTCTTGTCATTTTAAACCTGTGTGACTGTTTTTTTTTCTGTAGACCACAAAATAAGATATTTTACAGACACTTGGTTACAAATAGCAGTGGCACCAATGATGAATGGCTGCCAGTTTGTCAAACAGGTTTGAAATGTCAAAAATGTCTAAATGAAATGTATGGGGGTGAATTGTTAGGGTGGATCACGTTATTATTATTATTTTCTTAGCAATTGGGTAACATATTGATGATAAAGGTCTGTAATTGTTTGTTCGTGTGGAGATTAATTAAAGGACGTTGTCAAGTTACTATGACAGCGGAGCGACGATGCCTTGCTCGAGGGTCTCACCTCAGTCGTGGTATTCCTGCTGGTTCTGAGTCTCGAACCAGCAACCTTCGGATCACGAGTGCAAGACTCAAACCAACAGGCCACGACTGCCCATAAGGAAATAATGACTCCTTTGGATTGGGGCCTACGTTGATACCTTGCTCCGAAGGCAGTATATGGATGTACAGTAGCCATAGTAACAATACAATTTCTGCTCTAATAAAATCTATTCCTAATAATATTTGTAACTGTTTTACCCCAAACCTTTTACTAACCATTATAAAGTTCATGTAGTTATCTCATATTTTAGTAACTGTCCTCTGAACGTGCAAACACATTTTCTTGTACTGTAAATCAGCGTTGTCGAGGAAGTTTCAGCCAGTGACTCCTCCAGATTTGGCATTATTATGTTAAAGTGTACAGTTGTGTTACTGAGCCTTGAACATGTGTGTTGTGAGACAGTGAAGCGCGAATGATGGAGAGAATATGAATGTAATGATTCACTGTACCTGTAATGTTGTACATCAGTGAGACTTCTGCACACACATACACAGTCCAACACAACTTACAGATTCACGCAACCTGGAGGAGTATAAAAACCTTCTCACTCAGTCGCACTATTACTAATCGCTCAGGGCTGTTTAAGCAAACAGACGGAGGATTTAACAGAACAAAACAGAGCAAACCGACCCCATAAGGCGCACAAAGACTCAAAGGCAACTTTGAATACGGCCTTCATCTTCGCTCCCCTTGTTATGAAGACGCCAGTGTTGAAAGAGTGCGGAGACGGGCGTTAAAAGCTGGAAAAATTGCGCGTCAAAAACTCAGGTCACAATGTTTACAAAGAGAGGAAATTTTAATCCAATCAGAGGGTTTTCTCTTCGCTTCCCTCTGCTCTTTTCATGAGCTTAAGACACAAATTAAAAAGGAAAACAGCAAAACTAATTAATTTACGGATCATGAAAAACCGACCGTTTGTGTTTTAAAGAAGCAGGCGACGTGCAAAAGGATGAGGAGACAGAAGGACCGGCGGCAATACGAATTGTGTCTCTTGCCATGTATACTGTTAAATGTTGAGCTGAAAATCTCCGTGAGCGAACAAAGTCACAGTTTGTGATCGGTTAACAGAAAATCACTGGAACTACAAACTACACGCCCCGTGAGCACGACACGACGGCGAATAAGACCGCAGCGGAAGGATTTATGAAAACCTTTACACGATCATATCAAACACAGTGTTTCTCATACACAAACCCGAACCTTTCTCTTTCCTTGAGTTCTTCTCCTCTCTCTGTGACCTGTGGTTGTTCTGGGTCCCGAGGGCTTGAATAACTGTCTGGTGCCAGGCTTCTGCACCCAGAGGCGAGTGGGAGATGAGACGGGAGGGGGGGGCGGAAAGAAGGCTGATGTGTGTGCCTCTGTCCGTTCCTCTTGTTCCCTTTACCTGACCCCGATCATGAGATCTGAAATCAGCCACGGCAGGCAACTGCAAGCAAACAGCCCTAATAAACGATCCGGCCTGTCTCCCGAAGTCCGCGAAGCAGCATTCCCAGAATTCCCTTTGTAATTTCATATTGTTCTCCGCCGGAGATGGATGCCTGCTAGGGACTAACAGGGATGCTCCTCAAAATAAATTCTCATAATCGTGTAAGTGTCACTTTTCAGAGCTGTCTCGAGCAATAATCTCATTCCTCCGTGCGCTGTGGACAGAGGGGCTACTGCTGTGCGTGTTGCCCCCGGGGCAGGGCTCTCTCTCTGGGCACGAGGGGCCTGGCTCCCTGGGTGGTTTGGCCTGGATGAAGGCTCTCGTGCACAATGACGGGTCTGGTTGTGATTTTGCGTCTGAACGTTTGCTGCTTTTCCCAGGGATCCCGGGTGATGCGGGGGTCAGGAAGGTTCCGCAGAGTATGTTTTGGAGACTCTGTTAGCATGTGTGTGGCATTGTGTTTTACACGGTTGTTTTTTAGTTCTCAAAGAACGTGTTTGTGTTGGATTTTGTTAATAGGATCTGCCTGCATATTTCTTTGAACCACATAAATAACATTGTGTCAAGAATCATCGACAAAACAGAGAAATATATTTTAAGCGGTGGGTGTGGGTGTATTTATTTTTTGAGTATTTTTAGGATCTTAAGAAGTTTGCGATCTCAAGATGGATTTGTCTATTAATATATATTAAAGGGATGGTTAAGCCAAAACAAGTTCTTTTTGCCGTGTAGTTCCCGTATATGACTCTAAATTCTCTAAAACACAAAATGAGATATTTTGAGAAATACCTCAGTGGTTTTGTGTTCACACAATGTAAACAGATGGTGACCAGTACAGTTTGGTTTTCTTCATTCTTCAAAATAGCTTGTTTTGTGACCTGAATTTACATTTACATTTACATTTAGTCATTTAGCAGACGCTTTTATCCAAAGCGACTTACAATAGTCGAGGAGACAATGAAGCGGTAAATAGCCGATACAACAATAGGTGAACAAGTGCTACAACAATGCTACCGAGTTGGAATTGGAATGAAAGTCATGCAGGTTTGGAATGGCATGACTGCGAGTAAACGATGAAAGAACCTTCCTTTTGAGGATGAACTATCGCTTTAACAGAGTGAAGAATGTCTAAGCCCGGGACGGCGGCGCTCCCCCAACTTTTCTTAACAACTCAAAGCAAATAAACATTGTCATCCTCTGATCCTGCTAGCCAGACGTGCACATTCACCCGGGCGATGCCACTTAAAACAGGAAGTGACACGCTTAAAATGTTACTGTTGGATCGGGATTGATTTGACTCAGGAACATGCAGGTCAGCAGAAACGGTTCTCAAGGCCACTCAGAATAAAAATTAGACGTACATTTCAGCTTTCCGTACTCCCACACGTCCAGCTAATCTCCGACAGGAAGAGTTCGGGGGCATTCCTAACAAGTTCAGGGAACACTGGGGTACCGGGTCAGTGTTGACTTTGGATCCTGGTGGACCTGCCCCTTTCATAAACGTCTTTCAAAATCTAAATTTGCCAAAGGCCGACAAATTCATCAAGTAGAAATAATCGCGTTTTAGACTGGGTTTGATTCACGCAATCACCCGGCGCGGTGAGGTGACCTGTGAGGGGATGGGAGCTTGTTCTGAGACAGGGTGGGGCGAGGAGGGAGAGCCCAAAGGTCATGGGCAGGTCATCATAACCCATCAGAAAGAGAAACAGATGGGAGAGAAGCACGCCGTTCCAAAACTTTATCCGCAGATATTTTTGTTCTTCAGCAGGGATTACGCTGGTTTTAGCTCAAGTGTACGTCCTGTTTTCTTTGCCGAACAAAGCTCATCGTGTAGAGTTGCACGAGGCGCTGATATTTGGGTGATGCCAACGCAGTGTAAACAGCGTAACCTTTTAATACCTCTGCAAATCTCACCTCAGACCTCTGAGAAAACAGAGCTCATGGGTCAAATAAAAAAAGTATGCTCGAGGTGATTGAAAAAAGCTTTAAAATTTCATTTAAAGCGCCTGTTTTGTTTGGGATTTATATGCATGGGGGTTGATTCATTTTTTAAATACTTGCACATTCACTACACCACCGGTCAAAAGTTTGGGGTCACTTTTGAAAATGTTGATATGAAGGTTTCTGCATGAATGTCAAAATATTATTTAGAATACAAGGATATTTTTTAATGACAAAAATTGTATTTAACAAAAATGTATTTCGCATGGGGTGACTCCGACTAAAGAGCAGTCAATAAGATCGCAGAATAGACGAGGACTCAAAATCCTTTTCTCAGAGTGAGACCTCGAGAAGCTCCTTCATAGAATCACATGAAAGTATTTCTTCAAATTCCAGTGAAAAGGTGGAAGTTGATCAAATATGCAAACATAATTCCCATAGTTCCTATTGTTTTATGTCATTATTTTGATACTTATTAGTTTATTCTTAAATATGGAAAAAATAGAGAATATACATTAGAGTCCTAAAACTTTTGACCGATAGTGTACTGTACAGCACTAATGCTTACCTTAACAATAAAAAATAAATAAATAAAAGTTTTAAACAACTACATTTTATATTTATTACAATTTATTATATATATATATATATATATATATATATATATATATATATATATATATATATATATATATATATATATATATATATGTATATATATATGTATATATATATATATATATATATATATATATATATAAATCAAATGGATGACTTTGACCAAATAATAGGGTAAAAGTACGTTTAACATTTTTTAATAATTTACTTGAAAATAAATAAGTAATATATATGACTATATTATTATTGTTTTTATTGTTGTAACAGTTAAATAATTTATAGTCTGTATTTAATGAATTATAGTATGTATTTGCTATAAAAATTCAAAATACATCCACATTTTATTGTTTAAAGAATTTCAAAACATGGTTTGACATGGATGACATTATTTTGAATTTGACAAAACAAATCCAGGAAACCAAACATTAAAACCTGGAGGCTATTATAAATAAAATCAGACATTGTTGTATATTTAATCAGACATATTTGTATATTTAACACAACATACTGCTTAAAACCGGTCTGTAGATTAATTGTAAATGAAAAACGTCTGAACAAAAGTCAATAAAGAAAAAGAGTGCGACACGCGGCACACCCCCAAACTACTTTCCCAGAGTGCACCAGGATTCCTGTCGTCCGCCTGTCTGCCCTCTCATTTACTCTTCTACTTTCTATTTTTGAGTTTTTGTTTGCTTGTTTCTCGTCTTATCATATGATCTGGAATTCAACTCTGTGGCTCTGATAAACAACGGGCACCACTTTGTCTCTCTCTCCCTCACTCACTTTCTCAGATGAAATTGTGATTTAACAGGCATGGCAGTGCGGGCACATGACTCTCAGCACGTGAAAACAAACAAACAAATCAATAAGATAAGTTTGAAATATGTACAGAATCTTATCGTCTTAAGAAATGAAAACATGTGCAAAACTGGCGGAGCTGCCCCTGTGCAGTGAGGTGTGAGCGGGAAGCAGACATATCAGAGTCACATCAGAAAACAATGAGCACTCTGACCTTTGTTACCAGAGTCATCTGAAAGGTGCAAGAGGTTTTAACATCATGAACATTATAAAACTCAGATACAGCTGGAGGTCATCTATTGTGGGATTAAAGTAAATGGAGGTCTTTGTTTAAGGTCATTGTTCACATCAAAAGTTCATCATTTAATCACTGTTATGATATTGCAAACCTGTTTGAGCTTTTCGGTTTTGAAAGCCAAAACCAAACCATTTCTTTAACATATAATATTGCAAGGTGAAATTCAAAATGTCTGGTCCGGAATGACGTGTCATATGTCACGTAGAATTAAACTATCTTGGCATATTCTTGATGCACGGCAATTATTTATTGCAATCTCATTTTCTCATTTGTTTCTGTTTTAATTCCCCTGTGAAATTTGGGAAAAGCATCCATGACTATGTTAAAACTCCAAAGCGAAGGCGACGGATCGTTTCAAAGAACCTCATGGCAGGGAAAATTTCTTCTAGGCCGACCTTACATGAATCAAGATGCTTTAAATTTAAACCTAGAACTTAAAGCTGTAAAATGTTCCACAAGTGTATGTGAGAATATACTCAAAGTAATGGACTTGGCCTAACATAAGCAATTTAGGCAAATCTGATTGAATGAAACCCAAAATCACATGATTCGATTCACAAGGCACAGAAGGAAAAGCGAGAAATAAATGAACGCTTTCTTTAACCACTCCAATCATGAGGGAGAAACGAAAGAAGCAAGACGGCAAAACACACCAAGTGAATGAGGAGAAACAGAGATCATAAAACAGAGAAGTGAGACGAGAGATAAAACCCGCATGGCCATGTAGGTGATTCCAGCCTCGGTCAGGTGTGTCCAAACAGCGTCACTCTGAGACAGACAGGCGGGCACGGGCGGGCAGACTGGCGTCAGTGGCCACACGCATGCCCCGTCACACCACGTGCCAAGGACCCGCATACCGGCGCTCCCACACGCGTGCACACAATGAGGGCTCAGTGCTGCATCACGCATCAGCGACAACAGAAATGTGAAATATTCAAACAGGGACAAAGGTACGGCACAGGAGCGGTGTGAGGGGTTCGCTGCAGGCCGCAGAGGGGTAAGGAAGGGGCGACGGGTGTAGAACGAACAAAGCTTGGACGTATAGATCAAAGCAGAAATGACATGACGGAGAGACTTTACAGGACTTTTGATGAAGTCGAGATCAGACGGGTTGAAGGTCGAGGCCATTAGATGCGGCTCAAGAGAAATTGGGTCATCATTTGTGTTAAGAGAAACACCGCTACGGGATTGTTCATTACTTTCAGAACTTCCGCTGCTTGAATGATAATGAATCGGATCCCGTTACCTGCTGAGTGTGCAGACAAGCATGACACAAAGTACGGCGAAGACATTAAAGACGGACAGACTATGACACTGTAGAAGAGAGATATCAAAATATCGACAACATAGAGCGCTCTAGCAGAGCATCGCTGATAGACTAGAATAGCAATGATATTCTGATAAACAAATGAAAAGCTTTTGTTAGAAAGTACACGAGAGATAATACACTCTTTGGATAATAGCAGGCTCAAACTATAAACGCTTTCAAAGCTCAAAGCAACAACATAAACATTCCCGCACATACACACTCAATAAAATGTCACCCAATTTAGCAAATTAGACCTAAAAAGCTTCAAAATCAAGTAAATATACTATTTAAAGGTTTGCATATGAAAAAATTAAGTATACCTCCTTTATAATATTGGTTTATACTACAAATATATTTATATATGAATGCATGTTAATTCAATATTTTGATTTTAATATTTCCCATTTAAAATGAATTTGTTGTTTCTAAAAGATTTTTAAGTCATCATAACTGCTTATATTCTTGAAATGTACTAAGCAACATTTAATATTTTTACAGTGCATGCTTTCTGCCCAAACATAAAATTTCCACAAAGAATTTAGATTATAGATCGCTGCTTATTATTTAAAAAAAAAAGTTAGACTCGACGGTATGTTTTTTGGTTGTCAGTAAAATAACCTTCACTTAAAAGAAACAAACTTTTAATAAACCCATTCAACAAATTGTTTATTTAATTTATTGATTAACCAACCAACAGTTAACATTCGAGTTGTAAGTGTCTGATGAGACTTTCTGTAATAATGTTCATTTGCAACTTACTTTGCAAGTAATGCAGCTCTTCAAAGTTATGTTGTTGTAAAGTTAACTAGGTGTTATACAATGAGCAAATATTGACTCAAATAATGTGTATGATAATATTTATTAAAATTAAAATGAAAGAGGACACAGCACAGATGTCTATCCTATGTCATCAAACTCCACTTTACAGTAACATTAACATATTGACAGAGAATTATTATTATAGTGATTAACATAACGGAACGCCACTGAAATAAAGACACCACAGCAACATTAAAATACTGACAGACAGGAACAATAATTATAGACTTTGATTATTCTCACAAACCAGGTACAGTGCAATTAAAAGTATATTGAGCGAATGAAACATAATTTAAATAGTAATGAAAAGTATAGTTGAGTCAACTTTAAATGATTTCATATAAATAATTAATATTAAAATAACGTATCACAAGCACCTTTTTTTTGGAGTTAACCCAACAAAGAGACCAAAGTCTATTCAACTCAAATGATAACATTAAGTCATAAGCTGGCGCTTATTTATCGAACAAGATTTTTGTGTGAAGTTGGCATGAATTGAGCACACAAACAATTGATTTAAATACGCTACATAACTTTATTACATTAGTACTAACTCTTTATTACAGTTGTAGATTACATCAGTAAAATAACTGTTTAAGGAGTTTGTGTAAAACAAACACCTACAAACTAACCCTTTAAATAAAAAATAACTATTCTTCAGAATGTATTTGATCATTTGATTGGTTTGTTCAGGATTTACATCACAATGTTTTTCAAGTTAGGCCAAAATTTGGGCACATTTTGAGCAAACATCTAATATAGTCTAGTCAACAAAATAATCTTTGTTGGGAACATTTTCAAACAAATTTTTACTTTGCACGAAAATAAAATGCATTCTTCAACTAAAACTTAAAAAAGTTACGTTACTACTTTTGTTGGAGGAACATTTCTAAGTTGGAATTTTGAAAAATGTATAGAATTAACAAATGATTCAAATATTACGAATACATTGGTTGTACACATCACAAAACATGAAAGCGTTTGTATCACATGTTTTGTCTAAAGTTGTCGTTTAAATCCAACTCTCTATATAGAAATTTAATTAAATCATAAAATGTGCTTACGGGTAGAGCAAGTACATCAACTAATATACAGAAGACATGCACCATGCATTTAAATGAAAGAATATGTTAGTTAACAATAAATTGGAAATAGTTTCTCGCTTTAGGTCAAAATAATATGTGCATATAAACGTTCAGATACTTTAACTTGAGTTGCAACAGATCATGTGAATTTATTTTCAATTTTACTATTTATACATAATTACAATTCAATCATTAAAACAATATGTATTAAAAATCATTAACAAAAAAGAATATATGTATTTTATTTAAAATACAAATGCAATGGTTTTTGCTTCCACAACTAGCTATCCCATCTAATTAATTATCACCCAAATATCAAACCATTCATGCCATTCATACAGTCATGCAGAAGATACTCAAATGATGTCTCCTATAAGTCCTTGGTTGTTCAGAAACTACACAAGTCCAAGAGAAGTCCTGTGGTGCCATCTGATGGACACCACATCTAGTTCAACACTGTGACTTTAATGCCATCTAGTGTCTACAGTAAGAGCCTTCCATTGACCTCCATTGTATAGACACAACAGCAAAGTTTGTAGAATAAGATAACAAAGGTTATTGTGATCACAGTTTATGTTTCATATCATGCTACAACATAGATCATCAACGTGAACTTGTTATAATAGCCTATGAAGTACCGAGCCTCTAGGAATCTATCCTCTTATTTGAGAAGCACATCTGTTCTGAGTTAACAAAGCCTCTGGCCTCGCAGACTCCTTCAAATACAGCTCAACTCCTGAACTTCCGACATGATCTGGGTCAATTCCTCTGCCCTCACCCTTAAGGAATAACACACACTTCTAATCATGGCTGAAACACACACACACACACACACACACACACACACACACACACACACACACACACACACACACACACACACACACACACACACACAGACACACACACACACACACACACACACACACACACACTCTCTCTCTCACACACACACACACACACACACACACACACACACACACACGCACACTCTCACACACACACACACACACACACACACACACACACACACACACACACACACACACACACACACACACACACACACATACACACACATACACACACACACACACACACACACACACACGGTAATCTGCGATATTAAATGTGCTAAAAAATAAAATGATCTCATTTTAAGAAACATTTCTATGATGTCACTTCCCAAGTGATGATTCTGACTAGTATGAGCAAACTTTTCGTTGGACAAAACTGACAATTTAAAGTGCCTTTCAGATTATAAACATTATTTTACATTTCCTTTGGTACTTTATGATAAAGCGAGTTATGTTACATCAATCAGAGGTCTTGGACTACAGAAACGCCCGGATTCTAGTCATCCAGTTACTTCCGTGACGTGTCATCAGAGATCCATGAGGGAAGAAGCCGGAATCACATGATGTCGTCCCATGAATGAGATGATGCTGTGACTGACAGCTGACTCTATGAATAACAGTAGACCAAACCATTTGACCAATCAGAGTACACCGGGAGGCGGAGCTTAAAGAGTCAGAAACTAATGTGAGTGTTTTTCAGACAGGAGGAAAAACACAAAGCAACATATTAAAGATTTAATTCCATATATGTATAGTTAACGACTCAAACGATACAATTATGAATTGTTTTATTATTATTTTAGGGCCCTTTAATTCCAGCTATTCGACTAACGAAAGAATTATGAAGGCTTGTATAAGTATGTGATCATTATTGTGAGCATTAAAGTTTTGCAAGTACATGTAATCCATTATCTATAGAATCTATAGTATCTCACATACACAGAGTCAAATGTATTGTGTAATACAATTATGTTGCTTGGATAAAAATGTCTTTCAAATGCGTAAATGCGGTGTTAGATCACACCAAACAAATGAAAATAAATGTAGACACTCAGAATTAAAATATTTTCATATAAAAAAATGTCAACGTTCAAGTCATTTCAATTTGCAATCATCTGGGTTGTCATCTGGGTCATCTGGGTTATCAATTTAAGTTTAAAAAAGAGTCATGGTCAATAACCCCCAAAAAAGGCTGGACTTCAACATTCTTTTAATAATGTAGATCCTGCTACCAAAAATATCCCGTGCGTAATTTAACTGGAACAACTGGGTGAAAGTATATCTCAGCCCCTGATGTCGGCAAGGCTTAGTCATGCCCCAACATTTTGATGCACCATGGCCATTTAAAGTCTGATTCAGACTGTTTACCTTTCGAAAAAATGACTTCATATCTGACTTCAGCCTTGTTAAAAGGGAGCGGTACCAAAAAGAAAACACGCAAATACGCCCGTAGCAAAGCTGACCAGACGTGACACATCAGAGCCCGTCAAACCACGGACAAACGGATTCATTGATGCCAATTCTTGATGATAATACTTCCAATTCCCTCTTTCTCTCGTCATTCTGATGCCCACTTTTAGACCTTTTTCCCTTAAAATAACTCTGAAACACACTCGCTTTCACAGGTTTGTTGGAGTTGAGGTGCTTTTGATAAGTGAGAGGTCATGTTGAAGTTATCCAAGCAAAGCGGGATATAAAGAGCATTTCTACTTTACTGAGAAACGGCATGCTGGAAGAGTTCAATCGCTGGATGCTTTTGCACATGGAACCTCAGGGATGTTCAAATATTTGTGGGTCAGATTCAGTATCTATAACGGTTGATGTTCTGAATGTTTGTACTATGTTCCGTCATAAAGCCTCCGAGTTATTATCGGTCAGATGTTGCTCTTTGACAGCTCATGTGAATTGATATAGTTGTGATCAAGTATCAACTTGAATGGTTCTCCTAAAATTGCTCAAACTAGATATGAATGAGAAAACTCCATCAAGAGTACAGGTGTGAAATAGGAATCAAGATTGTAGAGGTAGAACGATGTGGATTTGGGGAAATTTTCATGGGAAATGGTCGAGTTCAAATTGAGATCTTGATAAATATTTGCTTTTGAGCGCAGACGTGACACATCTGTGCAAATCTTGTTAAAACTTCCTCGTGTGAGATTCCTGACTTCTTTAGAATAAAAATTACGCAAACACTTTAAATGATGAACATTGTGTCATCATTTACTCACCATCTTGTCCTTTCAGATATGTATGACTTTTTGTCTTCCTTTCACACAGCAAAGAATAAGATATTTTGAAGAATGGTGGTCATCAAACAGTAGCACCCGCTATTGTATAGACATAAAACCAATGGAAGTTAATGGGCACCAGCTACCAACATTCTTCAAAATATCTGCTTTAGCGTTCTGCAAAGGAAGTCATAGAAGTGAACTATCTCTCTAAGCAAAAAGTTTAAATTTGCATATCATGTATGATATTAAAAGAATCCCACTTTTGATTTGTCAGACTGACTTTGGTATTATATATTTCTGAATAATATGCTAACAAGTAATAATAAACTTGACATCATTTGGAATCCATTATGTTCATAGTACAAACAATGCTGTATGTTTCCTGTAAAAGTGTATATCTTTGTTTCATAGGTCTATTCAGCAAGAACACTCGATGCATAGCAAATATATTAATGCTCATACTAAAATGTGTTAAGTTTAACACATTTTTTAAAATTATGAGTCTATATGAATTTGGCTGTTTTGGGTGGTGTCTCCGGGCAGATTATTGGGTACACCCACACACCCTTTTGGCAACTCTTACAGGCCATATACAGAACACACAGACGTTCATTCATTGGTGTGTGTGTGTTGCTCTCTGTCTCTTCTCACTCTGGGTTAAGAACATTAGCAGGCAGAAGTGAAGTCAGTTCAGTCATTACTTCATCATGATTGCACTGAAAGTTATGCTGTGTTTGTGTGTTTGTGTTTGTGTGGCTTTAACTGCTATGGCGCAGGACATTATGAGCATCAGAGATGATTCAAAACAGGTAAGATTAATGTTGTGAATTTATATATCGATTAAAATATTATTTTTTTTTTCTTTATTTGCTGATGAAATGTGGATACTGTCTTCAGTTTCAAACCTTCTTAAACTGAGTTGAGGGTTACTTAAATACAAAATCTTATTTACAAAAATATTTGTTTAAATATTTGTTATATATTTTTAATATTAAAAAGAAAAGCCAACATCACAATCTTAACTGATTGATGTGCAGCACAAAATGTTATAATAATAATTTACAGTTAAATATAAGTATGAACTTGATAATGAACATGATTACAATTACAATATAAAAGTTGACTAGAGAATAAGAATCTGAGAGGAGAATATAAAACATATGCAGAACATATCACTCTATCAAAAAAAAAAAAAAAAAAAAGTATATATATACTTTTTGTAACTTCTCTCTCTGTGTAACTCGGTAACATTGTTGTAGCACTTGTTCATCTATTGTTGTATCGGCTATTTACCGCTTCATTGTCTCCTCGACTATTGTAAGTCGCTTTGGATAAAAGCGTCTGCTAAATGACTAAATGTAAATTTCCCAGATCTAGGTATGAAAAGTAGAACATTGCTATGATTATATTCTGTTCATTTGAACTATAAATGGGGTCGTATTCGGTGCATAGCAATGTGAATACATGTTCTAAAGATTAAAAAACGCAGGAGTTTTCACACGCCGTACATTTCAATAACTCATCCTGGCCTTGCCTCTCTGAAACACCTCGAAGCTCAAGCTGTGGTGTGCTCTGATTGGCCAGTTAACCAGTGCGTTGTGATTGGCCGAATCCTGCAAACGTGTACTGAAAATGATACACCCCTAACTTTATTTAATACATTATTCTTGAAGTTACCGACAGATAAGAGGCGATAGCATGGCGTCAGTAACTCTTAATCTCCATACAAGTTTTTTTTTTTATTAAATTTTTTTTTTTAATCTTTTATCTATTTACTTAGTGTTACGTGTACGCACCGGGGGACTGAGAGTAACGAAATTTCGATTCTTTGTATGTATGTACTGTACATGTGAAAGAATTGACAACAAAGCAGACTTGGACTTGAACTTGAACTTGAAATCAAGAATATCAGACCGTTCGATCAACTTTGCCAGCGCGACTTAATAAATATGTGAAAGATTGCTTATAATAGCTACTTATGTTGTCTTTACATGTCTCATGTCTCTGTACTTTCACAAAACATCATTCCCTAATAATACAAGCTCATGACGAACACTCGCGTTACTCCAAAGCAAACTTTGAAGGTCGCTCCACTTTATAAAGAAAGCTGCAAAGCCAGTCTCATATTTCCGGGGTTCAGAAAGCAAACCTGGATTAAATCCGGATTCACACACCTGAATGCTTGTTCCTGACTGTCTCACATTCTTTGAAACACTGTTACAGAACAGTTTTATTTAGCCATTTTCATCTTTTGGAAGCCACAACCAAGCAAAACTACACTAAATACACATCGACAACACTAAAAAGTTGTGAAATGTTACGCTTTCTTTACCTACATAAATATTTGGATGGGCTGTTTGAACATGGGGACATGTGGAAACAAGGCGTTTTAGGCCGAGCGTGGTGATTTTCTCTCTTGTATAGAATAGGTATTTTGTTCTGATACTTAAACTATTGCTATTTCACTTGCATGGGCAACTTGTAAAACACCAAAAAAATTTCCATCCAACGCCACTTTAAATTACCACGATTAACAAAAACTTTAAAACAAAATGAGTATCCACTGAAAGAGCAATTACATGCACCATAATTCGACACGGCAAACTATAATAGTAGTTAATAGTATAAGTATAATATATTATTAAGTGTAATAAGTAGCAGTGATGTTAAAAACACAAGACTCATTTCTAACACTAGACAATAGAAAACTATTTCCTTCCGTGTGAGGATCCCTCCAAAATAATTCCATTTACAACAAAACTAGATTTCATTAAATACTTATTTTTTCATTGCATTAACTTTTTAAAAGGAAAATAACTGTTGGACATTTAATAAAAATTTTTTTATATTTCCACTTTAAAGAATCAATTTAATTTTAAGCGACATTTACTAAACCTCGTGAAACATTTTTCACAGTGTAAAGATGGCGACGGAGAAATGTATTAAAGTAGCAGCAAATAAGAAAAACATAACTGTACAGTTTTCTCCATCCCTCTCAGATAGAGCTTCAAAGCATGAAAGTGGACTGCAAGGTCGCGTCCCGTTTTGCTCACACGACCATGACCACCAAAGCCTTGAACGGCGCCAATGATTCACAGGAAGTCTTCTTCGAGGTGGACCTTCCCAAAACAGCCTTCATCACCAACTTCAGCATGTGAGTCCATCCGTTTCATAGACACCAATACATGTCCCATGATTGACTTTTTGGGTTGGTCATCATTTATTTCAGAGAGATTGAGGGAAGAGTGTACATAAGCGAGGTAAAGGAGAAAGAGAAAGCCAGGCGGCAGTACGAGAAGGCCGTGGCATCCGGGCAGAGCGCTGGACTGGTCAGGTGAACGCAGATCAACGGCCATAGACCGAATACGTATATTTACGGCTCAGTGTTTGCTAATCTCAAACAAGTTTTGCTTTCCAGGGCTTCTGGAAGGCACATGGAGAAATTCGCAGTGTCTGTGAACGTGGCAGCCCAGAGTATAGTCACATTTACACTTACTTATGAAGAGCTTCTGCGTCGTCGACTCGGCAGTTACGAGCTCATGATAGGGGTTCGACCCAAACAGCTGGTTCAGAACTTCGAGGTTCAGTACCTCAGCTATTTCCGCTTTAACTTGTTAGAGATCCAAACGATGTAAGTTGTGTGACGTCTCTCACTCACAGATCGTTGTGGATATCTACGAACCCCAGGGCGTCATGTTTGCGGACGTCAACAGTACATTTATCACCAATGAGCTTCTCCCACTTGTGGAGAAAACAGTCACGGATAAAAAGGTTGGAATGAGAAACAGCGGACATCGTCTTATGATGATGAACATGAATAAATACAGCAAACATAACCACAACTAAGCATTTGAAACAAGATTTATCATTTTAAATACTCTTAAAACTGTTGATTGAATGATCCCTGTTCTGCATCTTTAGGTCCATGTGTACTTTTCTCCTACGCTGGACCAACAGAGAAAATGCGTCGGCTGTGCAGGCACACTGATCGACGGGGATTTATTTATCAAGTATGACGTGAATCATGCACAGGATATTGGGGAAATTCAGGTCCAACATTCGAAACGCTACTTTTCATAGTTCCGATGGAGTTCCTTAACTTGGACTGTGTTGTTCAGACGGCATTGTTCTCCCATTTCTCTGCTTCAGGTGGTAAACGGCTACTTTGTGCACTTCTTCGCCCCGGATAACTTGCCTCAAATCCCTAAGAATGTAGTGTTTGTCATAGACCGAAGTGGGTCCATGACTGGAGAGAAAATGAAACAGGTGAGTCAAACATTAACGTTGCCAACCCAACCTCATGGCAGACTGCGAGTTTGTCTTGAAATTGAATCTGTTGATCTGTGGCGATGGACACAACATTTCCCGTGTAGCACAGCACAACTGCGACACACTTTAAAATTAAGGTGCTTAAAGGTTCCACCCGGTAATCCCATAGCAGCAAAAGCAGTTTTGTAACAAAGCAACAATTAAGGCTCATCCCAACTCTAACGTCCCTGGGCCAAGGTCAAGTCATCATAAAACAAATGTACGAAAATGCAATTTCACATGAACGAGCCATGTACGATTCATCAGATTGCATTTATACGTATATATATATGAGAGGACATTCATGTCCATGAACACATATCAATATATTTTTTGTAACTATCTTGACGACTCCTTTTCAATCATCTGTAATGTTCCGATAGACTCGAGAAGCTTTGGTGACTATATTAAGTGATCTACACGAGGACGATTACTTCGGCCTGGTCACGTTTGATGATGTCATAGAATCATGGAGGCCAACGCTTAGAAAAGCTACATCGGAAAATGTGGCAGCAGCAAAACAATTCGTCCAAACTGTTACAGCAAGACACTGTAAGTATGAACAGTTTGATAGAGAAAAGTTACAGGTGGAGATAAAAAATGTGCCCTTCAGGAAATAAAAAGATCAAAATTTACTCCTTTACAGAACACAACAGGTGATATTTCGAACAATGTTGGCGACTAAAAAACACAAGCCCCTATTGACTCACATTTCTCATTTCTTTTGTGTTACACACATACTTCGAATGACATGAAAGTGAATAAATGACACAATTTTTATTTCTAGGTAAACTATCTCTTTAAGATACGGGGACATTTCTAAGTGATATATGATATTAAAGAATACAAAGTGTCAATGACACAACTTGTCAAGCTCCTAAAGAGACAGTTTGCTGTTTGTTCTGAGTGGATGTACTTATATGCACATAAGTATAAGTGTCATTGTGCTCATGGGATTCTGCGTTCAGATAATTTTCAAAAATAATTACAATTGTATGATCCCTTTCATAATTATATGTCACGATCCCTTACAAAATGGTATACCGACCGTAAGCGAAACAAAAGGTTATTGCATTGTTCCATGAAGTACACATTAAATTGACTTTTTTAATGCTTGTAGATTAACGTGTTCTCCATATCTGTCCGTAGTAACTGATATAAACAAGGCCCTTCTGCATGCGGTGGACATGCTTACCGCTGAACAAAATGACTCTCTCCCAGACATGTCCATGATCATCCTACTAACTGATGGAATACCAAGTGCTGGTAAATTTTTTTAAACAAAACATAACACTTACGTTTAAACACACTGAATATAAAAATATAAAAAATGTGCACATTTCAGTTTTTAAGTCTATTCTTTGCAACATAAAAATATTAATATGACTTCTCTGACTGTCAATGCAGCACCTGATGTACTGTATATGAATCTTTGGTCTCAGGGCAGCAAGAATTACCCGAAATCCAAAAGAACGTCCACAATGCCATTAATGGAAGTCTGAGCCTATTTTGTTTAGGCTTTGGTTATGACGTGGACTACAGCCTTCTCGATACTCTGGCCAAGCAGAACGACGGTCTGGCCCGCAGAGTCTATGAGGCCTCAGATGCTGCACTTCAACTGCAGGTGATGCAGGACAAGAAATCTCTCTTTCGAACGTTCTCTGCTTCAGTTCCTCGATGGTGGAACGATCTGCCTCTGGCTTCACGCTTGTCAGACTCGGTCTCTATCTTCAAGAAACACCTAAAAACTCATCTTTTCCGGCTACATCTAACTCACTAACTCACTTCTTTTCTAACTACTCACTCTATCAAAAAAAAACACTTTTGTAACTTCTCTCTCTGTGTAACTTGGTAACATTGTTGTAGCACTTGTTCACCTATTGTTGTATCGGCTATTTACCGCTTCATTGTCTCCTCGACTATTGTAAGTCGCTTTGGATAAAAGCGTCTGCTAAATGACTAAATGTAAATGTAAATGTTCTTCTGCACCGTATAAACCGGTCCATGTATATACACCTTTTGGTCTTCTCAATAGGGTTTTTACGAAGAGGTTGCAGTCCCACTTCTCCTGGAGGTGAATCTTAACTACCCCGGCGACACCGTTACCTCCTTGACCCAAAGTCACTTTAAACAATTCTTCAAAGGCTCTGAGATTGTGGTGGCGGGTCGCCTGCAGGAATCTGCGATTGACACCTTTGTGACGGAAGTGTCTGCAGATGGGGTAGAGAACGTTTTTATTTCCTATTCATAGACTTCATCTAACTACAGTCCTTTATGGGGATTTTTTGTTGTTGAAATGTTAAAAGTTGGAGGATCAGTTTGTCGTCAAAGGGTTTGCGGTTGCCGACGAGTGGGACGGTGTTTTCCCTGAGCAGGAGTACATCTTTGGGGATTACATAGAGCACCTGTGGGCTTATCTGACCATCCAGCAGCTCTTGGATAAAATGTTTGTGTATTACGTTTCTGAAAATGCAGAATACTACAAAATATACCCAGATATATGAAATAAGTCGCTGACCGGGTGATGTGATCTCAGGGACAAATGCTCTCCCGAGGAGAAGGAGAACATCACAGCCGAGGCTCTAGATTTGTCACTGAGGTATAACTTCGTCACACCGCTTACTTCTATGGTGGTCACCAAACCAAAGAATGAAGATGAAGAAACGCTTATAGCTGACAAGCTGACTGAAGGTATTTTTTTATTATTTAGTCATGCCACTTTCCTTCTCGTTTTAGCTATGCCACTGACCAACATAAAGATACTTGCCGGATGTTTTGGTGGTGGCTTTCAGAGAAGTAGCGTCAATGAAAGTTTTGCAGATTTGTCGTGCATGTGCAGTGTTGGTTCTGAAAGACTGATGACTTAAACATTGAAACGTGTTTACTTTAAAATCTCATTGTTTTATTCTGATCTATAGATCAACGTGAGGACACACCAGAATCTGGTAAGCTTAATCTATCACTGTAGAATTCTTCCTTGTGTTTTGGCACAATCCTCTATATCATTTTAAAGGAACTACTTCTTTATTGTGTCAAACATTTGTTCCAGCACAAACGGGTTTGTGACCAGCAGACACACATTTTTACATACGCCAGACTGTATACACACATATACGTTTAGCTTCAAACTGCGTATGTGCACAGACATGTCACGTTCTTACAACAAGACATTGACATCCTCTGGCCCGACACACATACTACGTTTATATTCATACCGCGGTTTTATTTGCTTTGTTTCATCCATGTAAATGCAGATCGTATTGTCGGATTGTCTGAAAACGCCCCTATGTTACAATATCATTTCTAAATTGTTACATTATTAAATGAATCATTTAAATGTACGTTATTCTTTGACCAAATCAACCAGCATGTTAACATTTTCTCTTTAATGTAAACGTTATCTGTAGACGCCCTTCATGCTCCACCTCAGGTGATGGCAAGTATCAGCGGAATGCTCAAACCTTCTTCTGTATTCTTTGGTAAGAGGAATCATTCCTAATAACAGACCTGAAAATATGCCATGCTTGCGTTCGACTCTTGCTCTTGGTGTTTGTCAGCTGATGGAGACCCACACTTCATCATTGAGCTGCCGGGTCAGAATGATTCTCTGTGCTTCAATTTTGATGACAAACCTGGAACCGTTTTCAACCTGGTCAGGGATCCACTTACAGGTGATTCATGCTGTTAAAAAGCATAATCATGTCTGTGAATAATTGTGAAATCAGATTTGTGTCTTCAGGTTTTACAGTCAATGGACAGATCATCGGAGAAAAACGACCAGTTCCTGGGGTCAAGATGCACACTTACTTTGGGACCTTTGCGGTCGTTCACGAGCAGCTTGGTATCAGATTATTGGTGACAACGAAAGAGATCTCGGTGTCTGAAAAAGGGAAACAGATTCAATTATTGTGGTCCGCCACCAGAGCAGTAAAAGGCCTCGGGTAAGCCATGTCATAACTGCAAACGTTGCACAAAAAATCTGAGACAGATGTGTTGTTATACTTGGTTTGGTTGCCTTATGCAGTGATACATACCTTAAACAAGAGCTGTGAGTGTCTTCATTTTGTATTCTAAATAAATAAATACAGATAGATAGTGTGGATAGTATGGGTCGAGTAATATAGTTTTATATATATATCATTTTTAGTTGTTTTGTGTACACACAATGAGAGTCAATAAAGTGTATTCTTAAAAATCAGCTTTTGTGTTTGCAAGAGAAAAAAGACATTCTGGTTGATATAACATGAGAGAGAGTAGATAATAAAATGATTTTAGCTTTGGAGTAAATATCCCATTTGAGTTAAGTAAATTTGAACACAATTTAGCAATTAAAATCATTTTTAAGCATTAATTCATGTTTGGATTTGTCTAGCATGGATCTGAAGATAATCAGTGAACGCAGTTTGACAGTGACGCTGAAGAACTCAGTCAAGTTTCAGATCATCCTGCACAAAATGTGGAAAAAACAGCCGTATCATCAAGACTACCTGGGATTTTACACCCTGGACGGCCACCTCCTATCGAACAGTGTCCATGGACTGCTCGGTAAATTTAGAGACATATCCATGCACTCCAAACATAACCTTCTACCGGTTTAAATGGCATTTTTGGGGTTTTCTGCAGGTCAGTTTTACCGGGGCGTGAACTTTGAAGTTAGCGACTTGTTTCCAGGAAAGGACCTTGACAAACAAGACGCCATCATGTTTGTTGAAGGAAAAACGCTCACAGTAACCAGGTGAAGGCAAATACACACAGGCGTGGATTTACAGGAACAAATTGGGTTGACATTCGTGCCCACAGAGTTGCAAATAAATTGTACACACTTTAGTCTGCTTCTAGATTTAATAGATACAAAAATACAGCCGGAAATACGCATTTGCACACCCATAACTCATTGGCAACATCTTTGTCTTACCAGGGGGTGGAAAAGAGATTTTCGAAAGGATGTGAAGAATGGGGAAAATGTGCCCTGTTGGTTCATCCATAATAACGGCACCGGACTTCTTGATGGGGTTCACACAGACTACATTGTGGCGGATCTCTTCCACACTATCTGAGTAACACGTGTCTCAACAGACTTCTGCAATAATAGATACATAATTAAAAGTGCATGTTTGCTGTCTTCTATAATCAGAATACAATAATGCATTCAAAATCTATCGATGATAGTATCTGGACAATAGGTACTGTCCCAAACACAAAAACCATTTTGTGTAACATTTAAGGCTAACGTTTGATTTTAAAAGAAAATAATCTGCATTTGTACTAGGATATATTGGTAATATTAACCATCATTTCATATTCTGCCCTGGAAGTTTTAGGTTTACATAATTTGGAAAATTGCGGGCCCTGATTTAAAACTTGTGCTGTGGCTTTTGAAATAATCTCACACGTATACACACATATTGTCACAGTTTTGTTTCCCTGTATTTCCCAACACCTAACCTCATCATCACAGGCTATTTTATGCACGCCATCCTTTGTCTCATTGTCAGGTCTTGTTGTAGGTCTTTCGTTAGGTCGCAGTTGTATTCATCAGTTGTTAGTCCCGCTTTATCATGTGGACACTGTTCCTTTGTTTGTATTTCTGTTGCTTTTGTCGGCTCTTTGGATTACATGTTTAATTGCATTTTTGAGCAAACGTCATTAAATACTATATCATTTCTTTTTTGATGCTGCATTGTCCTTGGACCCTGAGGGTTACACATTATCCAACCATCCATCGATCTATCTATATGCATACACACAATGTATACAGGACAATACCTAGTGGGCCCATGATATTTTAATGTCAATTCTCTAAATGCACTGCTAGGAGTCGAGGATTTAGGAGTTGAGATGGTCTAATTTCAATGTGACTCGGACGTGCCTTAAAAAAAATGAGCTGCGTCTGAGTTGTGGTAACGTTAACTAACGTTACATTGGGGATTTTTTTCAAATTGTAACTTATCGAAAAATACTTCGGTAACTCTAGTATTTTTGTTTTAAGCATTTATTCTTTAGTGTTTACGGAAATAGAATGTAGTTGCGTGGTTTCCAGTATGTGATGGGGGGGCCAGAAAATAACCTTGCATTTCTGTAAAGTTAACTTTAAATAATAACATTCTGTAAACCAAACATTTTTATCTGAGAATGAAACATTTTTTTAAATATATATTGTGTGATCATTTCATAAATAATATTTTTTCATTTAAAAAAATGTGTTATAATAATACAGATTGAACTTGGTTACTTGAACAATGTACAATGCATACAATAACATCCATATTTCCAGTTGTTATTCTTTGATAATGTTATCACCTGGTCTGTGTTAGATTAAGGAGGTATATTTTCGTAATTCATACCGGTTAATAAAAGTCATTCGGTGGTGTGAGTTAGTCCTGCTGTTTCGAATATCAATCCAGCTCTGCAAGTCCTTGTAAATAAGTGATCTGCTGCGGCATACCCTAAAATCACAACATTCAGCATTAGTCTAGGAATCTATTTATGTTAATTTTCCTTACACTGATATGCATCCTGTGTGTCTTAATTAGATTCATCGATTTCTCACAGATGTCAAATGTCATTCTTGAATTAAGTAGTTTATGCTTTTTTTTTTTAAGTCTAGGTTACTAGTGTAACCCCGGCTCCCTGAAGAAAGAAACAAGACATCGACGACGACAGTATGGGGTTTAAACTTTACAACCGACTCTGAACTTCAATTTGAAAGGCCAATGAAATTGTCAAATGAAATTAAAATGCCATCTCTGCCCCCTACATACGGGTATAAAAGGGAAGATGGCGTGCTCATTCATCACCTTTTGTGCTGTGGAACGTGAGGATGACTCACGAACGCTTGCTGCAGGCGGCACAGCAACGTGGCACGAAAGGACACAACGTCTCATTCCCTCCATCAGGAAACCAGGGTTACACTAGTAAGCTAGACGTTCCCTTTCTCTCGATCTCTCGGCGTTGTGTCGAAGACGACCGTATGGGGTTCCTGTGTAACACGTGGCCTACAGCAGAGTGACCCTGACAGGCCTGAGCAGGTCAAACATGAGTGCTTCTACGCGATAGCGTAACCATCCAGTGAGGATATGGTAAGACGTCAAAGAGATTGAAAAAGGTGAGAGGCCCTTACCACCGGTCTCCACGGTAATGGCCTTCCAATCTTTATAGCGAGTTAGCCGCCCGACCATGACCAACTGCACCGGGAAACGCTGGCCCTCAAGGAGAGAATGCGTTACTGAGGCCACATCCCACCATAGTGGAGCTGATATGTGTATCAAAACTGGTGGAGGAGGTAGAGAAGGGTCCTCTACTGGCTGCATTTTAATCAACGTGAGTAGCTCACTTTTTCACTTCTATATAACACAACAGGGGGATACAAGCCCTGTGTAATGTATTTGAATGCCATGTCCCAGTGCCTGGGAAGTGGACAGATAGCCCCTTCATGGACGGGGGGGTGGCGGCCAGGGTGGACCCCCAGGGTCCAGGGGATACTTTGGATAAAAGTACCTTGGAAGTGGACAGATACCCCCTTCATGGACTCGGGGCATGGCCAGGGTGGACCCCGGGCAAGTGGTCACTTTGTCAAATATATTCTAACCGGGGGTCTGTACTTTCGTGCTTTGAGGCTCATTGAGGGGAAAGCGTACTTCCGCTTGTCCCGGGGCCAACTGTGGGCTACGACTAGGGCAGGGAGTAACAAAGCGGGCAATGGGAGTTGTCCATATATGGATTCATAAGGCTGATATAAATAAATAAATAAATAAATATATTATATGGTAAATATTCAAATATGTCATAGTTCAGTCATATCTTATTCATGCCCATCCATGGTTGGCAGCTCATACATTAACTGGACCTAAAACACACAAACACAGACACACACATATAAAAAAGACATTTCTGCAGTTTAAATTTAATGGTGAGACATTATACAAGTTATTTAGGACAAACATTATTTCTTAAAAGGTTTAATACTACCATACCTATCATTCAAGTTCCTAAGCGATTAATACTGATATTAATGCATTAATAATGTCTGTTTTTAAAATAGTTGTGAACAGTGACTTGTGCAATATTTATTCAACTTGATGTTTTGTGTTCTTGTGTGAAATTAAGAATAATATATTTACACAATACAAAACTGACCCATCTGTATTAACTGTGGCCACACTTTATACCCCAATGGAATAAACTCTAGATTGGTCTGAACTGACAGCAGTTATTCTCAAACTTTCTCATAATTGACCAATTTTTTATTTGTTTTTTCCACTTCTTAGTAAGCTCATCATCTAAACATCCTCATGAATCCATTAACCTGTGGCTTATATTTAGTGTGACCCCTTTCTGGTTGGAATGGAGAAGCGATACATGTTAAATATCCATACACTGAATTAAACTGTTCCAACTGCTGATGAAAACATATAGATGTTTCAGATTCTAGAATATTTCCACAACCCTGTATCCATTGATGATTCTCACTTTTTGTTTAAAAAAGTTTTTGCTGCCGAATGAATTTTAGAATGTGAGACCATGCGGCTTGTGTCCATCTCATGCTTAAAAACCGATACAGTTCGTTTTTTTAGCAACTAAAAACTCAGCAATTTTTCATAAGACATTGTAAAACATAAATTTGATAGTGCTTTTTATATATGGAAACCTACGGATGGCACCATGTTAACTGAAATTAGAAAAGAATAAAACATAGATTAGTGAGATTGTACAAAGTATTTTATTTAAACCATCAAACAAAACCCCAAAACATGCAGATGCGTGCTATGTAAAACATATGTGTATAATTATTCACATTTCAGCATTTCTCGTGCTGAAGGTCATCACAACTTATGCTTCACACACATATTTTTTGACATAATCCTTTTTTCCAAACTGACTTACAGTACCTTGCATACAAGTCATACGCATCATTCATCCATTATGCAATTATAGATTTGTTAAGTAAAATTCGTCATATTTAACCCATGTCATGTTAATACGTTTGATTTCAGACGTATGTGGTGTTTGTGTAAGATCTATCTGAATGTAAATGTTGTTTCCGAATTTTATTTCTGTTCAACATCATAGTTGTAAAGCAAAGTAAAATTACCATTGAGTTCAATACACACAAGTGTTGCTGAATATATGTTAACAGATCAAGCAGAAGACATTCAATATCACATGCATGATGATTATGACAGGCATCGATAATCAGCAAAGCTTAAGAAATCACTGAACCAGATCTAGTGCGGCTGTTTTAAAATATTATGAGAAATCTTTTTCTCCACGTACACGTTTATACAGATCTAGTGTGACAACACACATACTAGACATGTTCGTGGGGAGTGTTTGTACTGATGTATCTTACAGAAATCTGATGTGAGTAAGATCTACGACAACAGTAAAGAGATTGCATTATATCAGCGATATCAGTCCTCATGAACAAGTACAACAAACAGTCACCGAGAGGGTTCAGATACAAGAGACAGTCGAGAAAATGATGGGCTTTATTAAATGTTAAGTTCTGCCCGATCCCGGGAGCGTAATGCTCTACCCAGTGGATAACTGAGTACGGCAGGATGAGAAACGTGTAGTTCAGGAGAACCAGGAGCAAGCTGCCCAAAATGAACCTGCGTTTGACGGAAGTCAGTGAGATCGAGTGAGATAGACCCCTCCAAGTGCCAAGGAAACACAGAACGATTATAAGGTAAGGAATTAAATATGCCAAAGATACTTGAAGGGGGTAGAACTCCAGGAAAGGGGGCTTTATTTCTGCAAAGACCAGAGGCCAAAACCATAAGAGGAACGAAATAAATCCAGAGAATTTAAGTGAATGACGAGCCCGGTACACATGAGGATGACAAACCAAAAGATAGCGCTCGAAAGCGATACACGCCATAAAGTAAAGACCAACAGTCACCGAATATTCATGCGCGTTCCACAATACGTCTGTCCACGAGTAAATTGTTGATAATATAACGAAAACCATCTGAATGAGATCTGACAGAATCAGATGCATCACATAAACCGAAGCAGAATGATGAGACTTGATGAGAGAACACAATGCAAACAGAGTTAAGAGCATTAAAGGAACCTCCATGACGGAAATAATCCAGATAAAGACTGCATCCGCAATGGCCTGTTTTCCCGTAAAATTCTTGAGTTCCTCATGCTTTAACACGGTTAAATTATTACCGCTGAGGCTGATATTCTTTTGTGTCATGATTTGTGTCGAGGCCTTGATAGTAAACACTGAAATAATAACAGACTTATTAGCGGTTTCAATCTGCGTACAGAAGCATCATCATGCAGTTACTTACAATAGAACCATTCTCTTCAATTGAGTTTTTATTTGATATTTTGAGACGTGTTTTTAGAACTACAACAATGTATGCCCCGGTTAAAGCACCGGTGCATTGAGTAGGATGACGATGGGACAACCCAGTTTGTCCGTAAAATAGAACCTTTGAGGAACGTTTGCAGCTGAAGACGTCACTGGCTGGACAGACAGGTCTTGGAAGGTTTTCAAACCGCTGGAAGCAGTCCTCACCCCACTTCAGGACTTCTCCCGTGGACCACGAAACGGTTGGGTTACGGGTGATGAGCCACGGATGCCTCAAAGCAAATCTTCTCTGTGTGCACAAGGCCAACTTGAATGGTTAGGAGATCCACACAGTATCTGATATTTCCTACACATCATATTATTAATATGTCATTTATATAAAGCATTGCTCTGCTCATCACACTTTTGGTTGGATGCTGAACTGGATGTTTTTAACTTTGTTCTTGTATAAATTGTGATGACAATGAAGCGGAACCTAATGAGATCTAAACTAGTGGCTTATGTTATCTATTGTCTTTTGTTTCCGATAACTAATCATTTTCTTACCAAATAACCAAGAAAGACATTTCTACGAACTCTGCATCTGATGAGATGATAGCTGTGTGTTGTTTGCACATGCACCTGCAGATGGCTCACATGAGGCATCACTTACAACCCATGCCAAGTTTTATCATGCCAAGATGTGGAGTTATATTATTTGTAATGAAGCCATCCTGAAAGTATTCTTATTCCTCATTTTAATTTTACCTGATTACGTAGCACTGTTTCAAGTATTCCATTACTCCCTTGCAATATCTATGATACAGTAGATATCTAGATATTCAGTAAATTGTTAATTTGTTAATTAAGACAATATTACATAACAATATATATATATTTAAAATGTGCTATTACTTCTACACAACTTAAATTCTTTAAATGTTAAGCATGTCAAGAAAATGAATTCATTTTAGGCGTTTTCAAGGCTAGGCCCAAACACTACAACCCCCCCAAAAAAATTCAGCATATATATGTATTCCAATTTTTTATGATTTGAATTATTATGATAAATATTATTATTTTATATGTAATGCGCGTATAGAGCTGGTGTGATCTCAACAGATTCGATATTTGATGTTATCTCAGTTTCCTAGAGCCTTTTGGATGATAGAGTACATTATCAATACCACACATTTAAACACAAGATAAGACACGATCTTACCTGATGTTACTGGACTGAAGATGTTGTTGAGCAGTCAATGCTGAACATGAGCTGTTCTCGGTTCTTTTGCAGTCTGAATGAATTAAGCAAATGGCACTTGAAATAGAGAGTGATTTGTCAGTTAATGATCTGAAAGTAAAACCTCAAAACTGCATTAAACATCACATAGATGTAGAGGAGATGTAACCGCAAAAACACAACTGGCAGAAGTAACAAGCATTTACCAATTATAACAAAGACACAAATGTAGAAAAGAACTTTCTTTTTCTCAAAAGAACTAAGAAGAACAAACCAAGAAAATAATAAAAACACTCTTCTTGCATGGTACATTAGCATATCACACAGTAGGGTAATTTTGCCCAAAAGAAATTCAAGATCTTATCTATAAAAGTGACTCTTAACCATTGAGCCATGTGGGCCACTGGGCACCATCTAGTGGGCCATTGGGCAGAGATCCACTAAATACATATTTATTTATTTTTAATGTACAAATCTTGTTATTATATTATTGTTTTTTATTGAAAAGATGCATTCTCTCAAAGTAACTTGATCTAAAAAATAAAATAAAAATTTTCTGATTAACACATAGAAAGATATGAATGCTTGTAAACGAACAGTCCTTGGACCCCATTGACTACCGTTGTATGAATTAATACTTCCAAAGTGCTGTTGATTTTTTTCATAGACCGTAATATGTTTTAAATTAGGGAATATACTATAAGTATGAATGTCTTTGGATACTTTGCTGTAACCCTGTTCCCTTATAAAGCAGGAACGAGATGGTGAGTTTCAAACTCAATGGGTAAGAACATTCTTTGTTTGACCAGTTGTGAAGCATGTGTGCCAAACACGCCGAGAAATGGCTTTAATAACCTCGGTGTGTCTCACTAACAATTACACACACACACCTGAGCATCTAAATAAGCGTTGGTGCCAGACCCGAGACCCAACAGGTGGGGAAACATTCTCTATGGATCCTTTATCCTTTTGTGCTTGATCCGGTTTGAAGGGAGTGAAGACCACACCGTTGAAGCGTGGCAGACGACAAGCAAACTGAATCTTGTAGCCTATGTCTACGGCCTTGAGTACCCAAGGGGAGATAGCTGTCAGTAGTTTCTACGCTGCCAACTTCTCTGAAAGGGGTATTAGATTTGGCTCTTTGTGTTTTTGGGGGGATAGTAAATGACCGCAATCTTGTTACTTGGCAGGAGCTGGTGGCACAGAAGTGTAATGACAGGGGCCACTGGTCCCCAAAACGCCGCTGGTAGGGAGGCTCACCTCATCGTGTCCTAGGCGCATGCCTGTCATGAACGCTTACTAAAGATAGTACCTATGAGCTCAGACCTACGAGTGGTGGCCTGGGGAGCGAGCTGCTCTTCTTTTCTCTGTGTCGTGTAGCAGGATTCGCCACGCTCAGCTTCTTGGCCTCCCACTTGCCGCAGGCGGGCACAGAACAGATCCGGGAGGGGACCTGCCTGGGTGGCTGACAAAGACTTTACCACCAGATTCAATACACCCTGCACAGTTTGGAGGGAAGACCAGGCCTTTTCAGGATTGATGATGCTCCCGGGGAGAGATAGCTCGTCAGTGTCTCTACAACCTGGGCCATCATAGCATAGCCCTCTGTCCTAGCACCCAAGACAGTTGAATTAATCGTTGTCGAGGGCACAAAGACACGGGGGGATTAGGTTTACTCGACGAGAGTGCAAGCTCCTTTTGAAGGTCCAGAAAGAAAGGGAAGGGCCGTCTCTGAGACCCCTCCGATCGGCCAGCTGACCGAAATCTGTCACATAAACTTGAGTGTTTGCAAGCCTCTTGCTCTTGTGGCCAGTCGAGATTTAATCCAGTGACTCTACTGCTCACCACCTCTAGAACGTCTTCTTATACCTTGGCATTACGAAAGATTACTAATAACAATAATAATAATAATAATAATGATAACGATGACGATGCCGATGACGACGATAACGATGACAACGACAACGATAACAAGGAAAATGATAATAATAATAACAATAATAATATAATAATAATAATAATAATAATAATACATATAATTATTATAATAATAAAATGATAATAATAATACAATAATAAAATAATAAAATAATAATAATAATAATAATATAGTGTCTTTTAGTCATTGTGAAACTCAAGAGACTTCTCTCACAAACACACATACATGGTCCTTGAAGACAAAACGACCTGACCTGGCTTATTTTATAGCCTCAGGTGTGTGTGTGTAATTGATAGTGACACCCACCGAGGTTATTAAAGTCCATTTTTGGCGTGTTTGGCCCATGTGCTTCACAACCGGTCAAACAAAGAATGTTTTCCCATGGCGTTTGAGTGTAGCTTTTGATATGGAACAACACTGAGCATGTGATCATAAGGGTTCATAAGTTAATACCAGCATATAATGTTTATGAGCAACAACGTGTTAAAATAATTTATAATACCACTCAATATATATTGACAATGTTTTATTGCTTTGTATAATTTAAACAATTTGTCATTCTGCATTTATGATGTATAGTCATTTAAATGGTTCTCATCCGTTGTTCTGGGGACATGGGCTTTGTGTGTTTGTGGTGTCCTAGCACAGAGACATCACCACTCAGAGAAAAATGTGAGAGTAACAATTTGTATATGTAGAAAGATTTATTTAGAATTAAAGTGCCACATGGGTCACTATTGATTCTATATGTATAATAAGGATTCATTCAGCTAAAAAAGAAATAAAAAATAATATATATTTAATGACATCCGAGTAATTTTGACCCATGGACCCAACTCTTTAATTTGAGGGTTGAGTTTAACTTTTTAAATACGTATTTTGTAGAAAATTTACATGATAGAGTCATCTACATTTCACACAACCAGTAAGCAACATCTATTACCTATAGATGATCCTATAATGTATACCATAACCCATTATTCTGTATTAGTGCAACATGAACTTTAGTGCATAAGGAATTATCAATTGTTTGGCAACAACTAAAACAAACGTGTTCGTCTGATCCAACCCTTACCTCAGCATCGCCTCAGCAGACTATAGTCTGGACATCTATATTGATTGGGACTTTAGAAAGTTTGTCAGATATAACAGGTTTTCAGTAAATAACTGTTGCCATGAGCAAAAGAAAGTACAGGAAAAGTATTGACACTAGTCTAAAAATACTTCTACTTTCATTCACTAGGGTTGATGGATGAGATTGTAAATGGATGAATGAAGAAGAATCAGATCAGATGAAAATGTTGTTGTGCATGTTTAACCCACAACATCAGACAATTTCTTTTTTCGATGCAATTTCCATAATCCAGTTGGGTATGTATATTAAAGTAGACTCTTTATGCGCACCATTGGCTTTACATTTCTGCCTAATACTACTGAGTTTGTTTTTCACCACCCTGCCCCGTGAATGCATTACACTGCATTGACGCTCGATGACCAGTAATGACATTTCATCCCATGCACCGCTGGACACATTGTGATTTGGTCTAAATAGGCGGTTCAAGAAAATGTAAAGAACAGCTGATTCAGACTGGCACATCCAAATAATCATACAGAATAAAAATCAATATTTAATTAAAAATTAAAATTAAATCATGATTTTAAAGGTTAATGAGAATGCAGTTTAATGAATTAAGGAGTTAAAAAAACTGTAGATCTCAGATAGACAAGCGTAAAGCTTAAGTCAATCAGATTTTGTCCTTTGAATTGTATTGAAAGTTGATGTGTATTACAGCAGAACAGACATCTTGTTTCAAGCACCACAAGAGACTTGCATAAAGTACAAATGAAAACAGAGCAATTAAATAAATCAGCAAACTACGACGTTTTCAAGTCTTTAAACCAATATGTATGTGCAGTATGGTATATTGAATGTTAATGAAATATTTAAACAAAGAGCGCAGCAATAACGGATATACATGCATTAATGTTCTTGTCCGGCTCAAATATCCCGGTCTCATTCCTCTTTTTTTCTCCGTCCACTACACACCAACTTAAATGTATCCTTCCTTTGGGTGGATCTTTGAAGCGCCCCTTCTCTTTTATATCCTCCTTCATATTATGTTACATCTATGGGCCACGATTTGCTTCTTGCAAATAAGGACTTTGCAAAGAAGACAAAATTATCTGCAAAAAGGTAATAATGTATATTAAAAGTGTGCACCATGTATAACGAGTAGACATAGAAAATGATGCGGCACATTCACCCATTGTTTCAAATGACATTTGTGTATTTATTCCCAGGGGATCTGAAGGAGAAATCGGAGACCCCATAACTGATTTAACAGATGACCGTTGAAGTCATCTCTGCTCAGATATCCCATCATGACAGTCACAGACACCTTGACTGACTCGTCCAGCATCCTTCATTTATAACGCATTCAAGTGAAGATGCAAGGAGCTAATCTGCCATCATTTTCCCACCCCCTCAAAACTAGAAGAAAGCTCAAGAGTCAAAATGCCATATATGTTATTGTTATATAGACTTTAGAAAAATACACCGTCTAAACTGGGATTAATAATGTATAGTGTGAATGTATAACAAAATGAATAATAAAACTTGTATTGTGAATGCTGCACAAGCAATGATCGCGTTCTTATCTTCTACATTACCGAGAGATTGAAACAGCTGACGTTGAATATTAGGATGCGATTATAACAGTATTTTGAGAATGAATGTAAGGAAGCAGTCTGGCATTAAAACCAAACAAAATGATTCTTTTAGCGGTTGGCATACGCCTGTTTCAGGATTCACGAGTCATTAGGCTTTCAAAGAGCGATTGTTCTGCGGGCACTTACATATTCACATGTGAGGGGAAATGGGATTTGGGTCTTCCGAAAGTCACTCGAAAAAGACAACATAACAGTAAATCTTTTATGGGCGACTTGCATGTGAACTTTCAGAGATGAGAGAGTCGTTTTCGACAGCAGGGAGGAGGGAGTCAGGTCATAGTGGTACAGATGATGCTATTGATGAAAGCTTTGATATCTACATTAACAGCTTATCAGGGATTCTTTATCTTCTATGAATTAAACTGAAGTTCTTGTTTAGAAATGTTTCATCCATGTTTGAAAATCATACCATAGGGATTTTCAAAAAATATAAACTAGCTTTTGTCATTTCAATGTCTTCTTTGGAGATACGCCATGCATTTGTTATCAACACTATGAGCCCTCCTACAACCCAAGAGGATGAGAGTTTGGTGTAAAATACATGAAGATATTCTCTAAAGGAACATATTATTTCATACGTCCTGTTATGTTTCTGAATGCTCAACCATAAGTGTAAAAATAGTCCACATGGAGGGAAAATATTTGTGGCCTACACATACCACGGAAACATTGGTATGCTGTAACCATCTTACATTCCGTGTGCTTTCTAAAAAAATAACCTACTTTCTTTTCAAATAGACCTTCCACCACATCAACGCACTGAGGTCACTTTAACGGCTGTGCTTACAAATGTGGACTTTGACCACGTTTAATTCACTCAATGACTTCGCATGAAGGCGCAGGACTGCTGCGGTCTGTAATCATCATCTTCAGCAGCTGTTCGACTGGCTGGAGCACAGAGCCACAGGGGTTAAAGTTGTAACCCTCATCTTTAATTTGAGCTATATTCGGTGGAGAGCAGTCACCTTAATCACAGGCCGGCGAACAATGATGCACACTGACGGCCATTCATTAGCACGGGCCTCCGCCCCGGAACTGCCACTGCAGGCCAGTGGAACATGCCGACATCCATCGCATCACATCTCGCCTCCGGAGCTGAAGTCTGCAAACATGGTCTAGACAAAGCATCAGCCCCACATGCATCAACTCCACATGATGCAAAAACCAACATCATCCTTTTATATCCATCTTTATTACTTCCAGGTAGTTTTTATCACAAAATAAATCCTGACAGGTCTTCTATCATGCTGAAGGGATTTATGGTTTGCTTTATGTTGTTTTGCTTACTGCACAGCTCCCTGCGTTAAAAGTAAATGTTTTGTAGACAAAATGTTGATTTGAAACATTTTTCAACATTAACATTGAACTCATTTGTGAGAAAATACAAAGCTGTCAAAATCTTTCCAGATGTTTTTAGGTGAGGACATAAGATGCAATTTAATTTAATAATCTGTAATCTCTTATTTTTCAAAAAAACATATTTTCTTTCTAAATTGTCTAAAAGGTTTAAACTGTTGAACATCTTTCACATGTTTAATCGCCATAAACATCTACAACACTTTAACATTGACAAACAACGAGGCTGTAATATCCACAGCGAGTCATTAAAGGGTTTTGATTTAGACTTTGTGTGGGCAAGGGACTCCCGATTTAACACATGTCAGGAGAGATGGTCACAATATACCACAGTAAATTCAATATGATTCAAACTTTTGACATATTGCAATTTTGTCCAGGGCAGTTTGCTCATAATCAACTGGTTGGGCAGCGGGTAGGGTTGCTGTGCCACCGCTTCCCTTTTCAATTTAAGCGAAAGATGGTTGTTTGCCTAAACATTATAACGTAGCCTGGCGAACCTTACGAATGAGATGTGTTTTCTGTATTTCGTAACTACATGGCATCCTTTAAAAACCAAATGCAGGCGCATTTTCTTTCTCACACCAGTTTACTTTAAGACATTGGCCATATGTAGACCACGAGTCGGCGTCATAAAAAGAAATAAAGACGGAGCTAATTTGAGCAAATTTAATGTCATTTTAAATCCGTTTAAAACAGGACTTATTTTTAAGTATCGATCCTATAGGTTGGAATATCGAAGAACTTTTCTGAAAAAAATAATTGCGATAGTCAGCTGTATCGATATTTTTGCACAGCCCTAGTTTTAATGCACTTCACAGAGGCAGCCAAAAACGTATTGGCCTCCAACACATGAATTAAAAAAACATAATACATAACTGATGTGGTTTATGTCTTTATACTTACTGATTACCATTTAGAATTGAGGAATTGAACAAACCGTTTAATAAAAGCAATAATGTACGGGAGGCCGTGCTGTATCGTGAATAAATCACAGCTGATGGGCGTTTTAAGGCACGACGCAAAGCAAAAAACGGTTAGTTCCGTTCCTCAATTCTGATTGGACAGCAGCTGTGTCGTATTCATGATACGGCAATGCAATGACCACTTCACTCAAGGGTTTGTGTTGAGCCACCTTAGCAACCACCCTTAGGAACTGTATCCACTAGTGGCATCATCCCATGGAATTGACTCTTTTTGAGAAAGCCAACCGGTGAATTTTTCCTCCCGCTCAGCACAAAATCGTACTTTTAGCATCGTGATTTATTTTGTAGTTCTATGTAGTTCTTCAATTTATTGATATTTTGAGAAACTCCTTATGCCATCCTCCAGCCACTTAGCATGGAGATATTTGGATGACAGGACAGGAAACACCCAAAACACCTGGCAGATCCCCTATTGTGTACTGTGTGTAACTAAATATATTTGCAAATCTGAAACCAGAAAATGTTTCGATCAACTATACATTAATTCTTTTGTCATGCCAAATGCTACTTATAAGTGATGTTGTAAAAGAGGGGATCTATTTCGGTTTCCTCCGTCTTGCCTCTTCAAGAGAGATTCACTGAAGCATCTTCAATGTTCTCAGATGCAGAAGGGTTCGCCACGCCTCGGGAAAATATGACTGAATAAAATCTTTCATGTGCGTCAGACCAACAGAGCCTTTTTATAAAGCTTGACATTAAGAAATGTGACAGTGGACTACTTAATAATTATCCATTAGGTTTTTTTTGATTACATAACTAATGAAGTTGTAATATTTCCTCTAAATGTTTGCAGCCACAAAGTAAGGCTTTGAAGTAGCACATTCTGTGAAGACCAAACATGCTTGATTTTAAACTAATTTATAGCTAAAGAGATACAAATAGCCCCAGTTCTGCATCATTAATTTAATGATACGTGATAATTTCCCTTCCACACTTCTCATGCATCTCACTGATTTTCATTCCGGGCAAATCCTGCAGTCATGCATACTCAATTTCAATTCTCATCAGCTATTTCCATCTAAAGTTGTTAATTTAAACTAAGCACAAAACTGGAACGTTGCTTTTCCATCCAATGAGTCAGAAGAAACGTCCGTATGGTTTGGCATCAAATAACACAGAGAAGAACTGAACTTGTAGCAGTAGGTAGTATGACGGGCATTGGTAAAGTGGTTATCATGGTTTGTGCCCTTCTTCCTTTCAGATTCAAACAATAATCCTACTTAGTTAAAGGCATACTGTTAAGCTTGTCAGACTCGGTCTCTATCTTCAAAAAACTCCTAAAAACTCATCTTTTCCGGCTACATCTAACTCACTAACTCACTTCTTTTCTAACTACTCACTCTATCAAAAAAAAAAAAATAAAATAAAATAAAAAAATCTTTTGTAACTTCTCTCTCTGTATAACTCGGTAACATTGTTGTAGCACTTGTTCACCTATTGTTGTATCGGCTATTTACCGCTTCATTGTCTCCTCGACTATTGTAAGTCGCTTTGGATAAAAGCGTCTGCTAAATGACTAAATGTAAATGTAAATGTAAGCATATTTTCCAATGTACAGTATGTGCATCTTTGTGTTTGTAATAGAAGGGATGGGACACGAACAGGTCAAGTATATCTAGTCTATTGAAAAGGATAGTCGATGAAGTCCGGCATGAGAGGATGATATTCTTGTCCATGTTCTTGCAGAAGGAGACTTGAACAATGAGACACCACACGCTTGACATTGGACGCTGAGCAAACGATTTTCAACTGATGAATAATTATATTATTTTTTGGTACGTGTTGCAGAAAAATCCCATAGATATCTGTATAATAAAGATGTTGCAGCATCATGTCTTGTGTTCACAGTGTTGGTGTTAGTCGGTTGAGCAGCAGTGCTGTAAAATAAAGCCAACGTTCAGCTTTATTTTGGTGAGTTGTGTTTAATTTAATCTGGATTAAAGGAGCTGTGTGGAGCTGCCAGTGTGCTTTAGTCTGTCTGATTAAATAAACAGGACATAGAAAGTGTGTGAACATCTACTATAGTTCAGAAAGACCCCTGTAGAGATAAAGTGAGCTCGATGGGAGGCTCAATTACTCTATACACATTTGGGTGTTTAATATCTTAACATTTAGGATAAATTCTATACAGTGTCTGTTAAGGTAATACATAATTTCTGGTTTATTGATGTTATAATTGCATCCGTTTTTGTTTCTTCTACAGAACACAAAAGATATTTTGAAGATATTTGGTTAATAAAAGAACATTTACTCTACTGACTTCCATGTATGGA
>CM065668.1:1571035-1573535 GCA_033220385.1 Triplophysa yarkandensis
ATGAGGAGAACTGTTTTGTGTCAAGACCTGTTGGTTAAATGGCGTGCGGGCAGGGCGTGGTATTTGCGTAAAAGATTATGATTCAGCGATTTAATGTTCATCATTCAGAGAAAGCGAGAGATTTTATCAGGCTGGGACATGTCTGAGCTCTACTACAGAAGCTTTCAGCTGTGGCATGAACACACTGCACACAGCTGAGCACAAGAACGAGTTGAGAAGATCTCCAGCCTGACTGCCGCCTGTCTTTCTTTAAATAGATCTTTCCTCGAGAGCAGTTGCACAAAAGTGTATCTTCTTTAAAGACAGGTCTACTCTCACAGGGAAACACAACTATTCTACACTGTGGTGATGTTGTTGCAAGAATAAAGCTCCATGATCCCGAGCGAATGATCTGTAAACCCCCTCGAAACACATCTTCCCGTATGTGTCTTTAGACAGAGTTGTTCTCTTGTGTGTACAGTAGATGGGATGTGTGTTGGGTTTAAACTGGAGATTTCTGTTGACACACACATAAATTATGAATGTTCTGCTGGAGCTCAGATACACAATCATCTTCACAGTCACTGTCGTGGGTCAGTTCCAGAAGGATTTCTCAGCATCCGTGTGAGTGTACGGACCGAAGGCAGAAAAAGACATTCCAGTTCATCGTTTATTCATTCATTGTCATGACATTTGAATGCAAAATCATTTTCAATCCCCTGGAAAATATCTGATATTGTCTGCTGTTGGTCAGGTTTCATTTCTGCTCATCAGAGAACAGGCGTCTGCTCCGAGCGCATCTTCACAAATCACATGGAAATCATCCCACAGATAAATCTAACTGTTATATGTTAATGAGATCTGTGAGGTGCAGTTGTAAGATGGAATAAGAGAGATCTTAGGAACGGTCTTTTACACACACGCACACACACACACACACACACACACACACACACACACACACACACACACACACACACACACACACACACACACACACACACACACACACACACACACACACACACACTTACACACACACACACGCACGCACGCACGCACGCACGCACGCACACACACACACACACACACACACACACACACACAGTACAGCAGATCCGCAGATCCACTTCAACTTTCAACATGCCTCTACAAGTGATCTTGAGTTGTTCCAGCTGAACTGGGCTGTTGTTAGGGTATGAGAGACTGTGCCAGTGTTTACATGTTTGTGTTTTTAATATCGACTAGATTCTGCATGACCATCAGACATATTCATTTATAAGTCATGTTAGCTTCAAGAAAAACAAGACAAAGACATTCTGTGGAACACAAGAACAGATGTTTTTTATGTTGTTAGAGGCTTTGGCCTTACATGCCAGGACAGTAGAAACAGCAGAAACGTGTTGGGCAGAGAGATATGGCATCAGAAAAGCAACTCAGCACACTAAACACAGGTGCCAACGACAGAACATGTTTCAATGATCTTCAGGCTGCTCTTTTCCCTTCAATGAAAGATCATTTTTTTTTTGCTTACGGATCGGATAGACTGGTCTTACAGGAAGACATGTCACACGTTCGCTCTGTGCGTGATACGAGACCCTTTAAGAAGGAATGCTAACTTATAAACCCTTGTGTGGACACATCAGAAAGAGAAGGTCAAATCTAAACAAACATACATAGAAGATTATATATCATTATTGTTAAGCTATCATTTTCAGGCCATGCCTCTCGGCTCGATCCGGAATGAGTGTTAAAGTGATGAACATATTGAAGCGAGCGCAGAAACAGCTTGGAAACAGAAGCCAATGATTAAAGAGACATTCTCTGAGGTAAAGTCGTGTATAATAGTGTCTTTTTGTGCCCTCAATGCCTCCTTCCCGCATGTTTAAGGCGGCGCTGCTCGGAGACGAGTTCCTTTGTCTTGACTTTGCTTTTGTAAATGAGGTAATGGTGAAGTGGGGATTTGTGAGGGGATTTGGGGCGGTCTGGGCGGTGGGACGCCTGGGAGGGCAGAGCAGAAGGGAAGTGATGAATATTAAACTGCTGAATGAATGAAAGAACAGCACAGGAAGATGTTCCTGGGGTCATTTTTGATCTCCTGCTGCCGCTACCACCATCAGGCGTCTGCTTTCCTCACCGGCTCCAAACGAAACAACGCACTGGAGAAACATCTTGCCGTATGCTGAGATAATCAACAATTATAACAATGAATAACACGCTCAGTTGTAGTGATTTAACTTTGAAATCTGGTGTACGATAAACAGCTGGAAAAGATCTAGATGTACACTGAAGGAGACATCTGAATGGCGTTGAGATTTCCGAGGGTCTTTAGATTGAACATGTTAGAAGCTCCCATCAACACACTTGTGATCATCTAATAATAACTAGACAACAATCAGATGCACCTTAGTATCATGGCCATAAGAAAGGCTTCAAAAAATGTACTATTCTAATACAGAAGTGTCAGCTTTGAGCGGTTGTCTTGAGTCTTCTGTCACATATTTCATGCAGTGACCTTCAT
>CM065668.1:1576035-1609195 GCA_033220385.1 Triplophysa yarkandensis
AATGCAGAAATTAAATCTGTCATCTCCGTGGATTGGTAAAATGACTTCACAGAACTTTCTTAACTGTGATCTCAAACAGCAGAAATAATCTTCTAAAAGTAAGATAACAGGTGAAGAGGGTTTAGTCTGAGACTAGTAGACTTCAGCAAAATGGATGGAAGGATTGATTTGTTTCTTTAAATGTCCTGTGTGTGCGTGCGTGCGTGCGTGCGTGCGTGTGCATGTGTGTGTGTGTGCATCACAATCTGTCAGTGCCTAACGCATCCTGACACCCACACATCCATACTGATCTCTTTATCAGTGCAAGAGTGAGAAAGAGAGACAGAGACAGAGAGAGAGAGAGAGAGAGAGAGAGAGGGAGAGAGAGAGAGAGCATTGTGGGTTTTTCTCCAGAGAATGGAGGCTCTATTGTGGGTTTAAATCGACATTGTTGGGACCCCTGAGAGTTTTTTAACCCCCACACAAAGTGGCAGTCATTAGCATGTGAACGGGAGGGTGGCAGGGTCTCTTTATGGACTGTTTGCAGAGACCCCTGTAGCCCCCCCTCCGCCTCTGTGAACACTGGCCTGCTGGCACTCAAATGGATGTGTATGGGAATCTGTCTCTACACAATCACATTTGTTCAGTACTTCGTTTCAACTCTCTCTCTCTGGTCTCTGGTCTCTGGCCTCTAGTCTCTGGTCTCTGGTCTCTGGCCTCTCTCTGGCCTCTCTCTGGTCTCTCTCTCCCTCTCTCTCTCTGGTCTCTCTCTGGTCTCTCTCTCTCTCTCTCTGGTCTCTCTCTGGTCTCTCTCTCTCTGGTCTCTCTCTCTCTCTCTGGTCTCTCCGGTCTCTCTCTGGTCTCTCTCTCTCTCTGGTCTCTCTCTGGTCTCTCTCTCTCTGGTCTCTCTCTGGTCTCTCTCTCTCTGGTCTCTCTCTGGTCCCTCTCTGGTCTCTCTCTCTCTCTCTCTGGTCTCTCTGGTCTCTCTCTCTCTCTGGTCTCTCTCTGGTCTCTCTCTCTCTGGTCTCTCTCTCTCTCTGGTCTCTCTGGTCTCTCTCTCTCTGGTCTCTCTCTCTCTCTCTCTGGTCTCTCTGGTCTCTCTCTCTCTCTGGTCTCTCTCTGGTCTCTCTCTCTCTGGTCTCTCTCTCTCTCTGGTCTCTCTCTGGTCTCTCTCTCTCTCTCTCTGGTCTCTCTCTCTCTCTCTCTGGTCTCTCTCTGGTCTCTCTCTCTCTCTCTCTGGTCTCTCCGGTCTCTCTCTGGTCTCTTTCTCTCTCTGGTCTCTCTCTGGTCTCTCTCTCTCTGGTCTCTCTCTGGTCTCTCTCTCTCTGGTCTCTCTCTGGTCTCTCTCTCTCTGGTCTCTCTCTGGTCCCTCTCTGGTCTCTCTCTCTCTCTCTCTGGTCTCTCTGGTCTCTCTCTGGTCTCTCTCTCTCTCTGGTCTCTCTCTGGTCTCTCTCTCTCTGGTCTCTCTCTCTCTCTGGTCTCTCTCTGGTCTCTCTCTCTCTCTCTCTCTGGTCTCTCTGGTCTCTCTCTGGTCTCTCTCTCTCTCTGGTCTCTCTCTGGTCTCTCTGGTCTCTCTCTCTCTCTCTAGTCTCTCTCTCTCTCTGGTCTCTCTGGTCTCTCTCTCTCTCTGGTCTCTCTCTCTCTCTGGTCTCTCTCTCTCTCTCTCTGGTCTCTCTCTCTCTCTCTCTCTGGTCTCTCTCTCTCTCTCTGGTCTCTCTCTCTCTCTCTGGTCTCTCTCTCTCTGGTCTCTCTCTCTCTCTCTCTGGTCTCTCTCTCTGGTCTCTCTCTCTGGTCTCTCTCTCTCTCTCTGGTCTCTCTCTCTCTGGCTCTGTGTGGGTGTGTAGGGTGAAATATGTTTGGTTTTGTTAGAGGTCACAGTGTAACACATAAAGGGACATCTGGTTGCTAGGTGAACAAACCTGTGACTAGAAACAGTCAGCTGGTTACACATGTAATGACCACCGTTAGAGCACAAGTTAAGACACACAAACGGGTCTAACCCATAAACACACTGCTGATCACACATATTCATTGTGTTTTCTCAAAGGGAAAGTAATAGATATTCTCTCAGCATCTACTATTATTCTCTATTAGAAAAGGAAGAGTTTGGCCAAAAGGATGTGAATAATATTAGATTTTTTCTGTGGGGAATGTCTGACTGGTTACAGCGAGACAAGGGTATTATTTTCTCATCCTCATGAGGTTGTGTATCTAATAATACAGACATACGTCTCTACATGAGAGCTGAATCCTCATACTGTACTTCAGTTATGTGACGCTGAACATCCTTATAATCTCATCAAAGCCCATGCTGATGAGTCTCCTTCTGGTTTTGTTGGTCTTTGGTAAAGTGTATCCAGTGTATTCTCCAGTGAGATTTTCATCTCTCTCTCTTTCTCTTACATTGATCGCTGATGCAGATGGAGAAGTCTCTTAGCTGGAGGGATGAAGCATCGTATTGCACTCAGATTTGAACAGACTATTTAAAGTAAAGAGAAAAGTTTTAGGGCTATGTGAATTTATATATTGTACTGTTGGGTACAGAATGTTTTCTAAACTTTAAAATGCAGGTCTATGATACAGAAACTACAGTCTATAATTTAGAGGTTACATGTAAAAAGTCGCATCAAGGCTTTCAAGAGAGGACATGTTTTATGATCGAGTGACTGATGATGCAGTATAGGGGGTTGATCGGGAACTTCCCCGTGTAATTCCACTTCCAGCCAAGGAAGAATGACTCACATCTGATGAAGCTGTTTTAACATGTCATGTATTATTGGGGTCCAGCCGCATATGCATGCATCCCATTTAACACTAAACAGATGGAAGACAAATATTCCTCCGTTAGCGCCACCCCCATGCATGTGCCCGCCTGCCTACAACTAACAGCGCCTACGGGTAAATGATAGCTGTATATACGACTGTTATCATGAAGAAACACAAACACAGAGATTGTCTCCCGTACTCGTGCCTCTCATCTAATCCCAGCCACGATGATATTGTGCACAGATTGATATTGCATTATTATGGTATCTTTGGTCACGTCTGCCTGGAGAATTTCGGGTTGTGATTTCAGCTTCTGTGTGTGGTTCATTAGATAACTGAGATGGTGTTGTGGATTCCAATGTGCAATAACGCTGTGGTAGTTGTGTGATGCTGCTCTTTATCATCAGAGTTGTATTAAGGTCAGAGGTCGAGTACAGGGACGGCCTGTGCTCTTATGTATTTACAGGACTTGTGAATGAATATATTCCCTGCTGTGTTTTTGCACCGTGGACTTTCCATGTGTCACTGTGAGGATTATTAAATGTATTGCGTAAGTGCATTATTCTCCTCCTATTGTTCCTGAAAGTGAGATGTTCTGTACACATGTACGGGCAGTGCTCTCTGGAGTTTAATCGAATCCCGTCGCCTGTCCACCGTGGCCTGTCAGAACTCCTGATAAAAGGAGAGCTGTGGTGTGATATCAGCGGCGGAACGAGTCAAACGGACGACATCACAGATGCAGGCATTAACAGCGGAACTGAGAGTGTTTCTACACGAGCTCTCCAGCACAACCGCTCTGTTTATTTGGAATAAAGAGGCCAAAGAGGAGAAGTATTCCGCAAACAGAGAGAGGTCATGAACACACACCGCAGCTGCACACGCCATTATTATCCTGCTTGTGTTTATTTGTAAAGGCCTGAACCACACAAATCTGCCGAAATATATACACACGGATGTTCCTATCCCATACTCTTGTGGACAACAAGCATTTAACACTCCACACTTTATCGTTTCTATTCTTTTATTCTCTTTAGTTTTAGATGGCCGTCAGAACTTCTATCGCTTACATAATGTTGAGGTTAAGTAGTGTGTGTTTGTTGTGTTTGTTGTGTGTAAAGTAAACACTATAATGGCTTTTTTCCTGGAGGCAGACTTCTTACCTGGTCTGCTTGTCTTCAGGTATTCATTAAACTTAATCCTCAATGAACTTTAAGCAGAAGAACTGTCTGTCACTCACTCATTCAATAGTCAGTCAGTCGTGTGTGTGTGTGTGTGTGTGTGTGTGTGCCTATGTGCGTGTGTGTGTGTGTGTGTGTGTGTGCCTGTATGTGTGTGTGCGTGTGTGTGTGTGTGTGTGTGTGTGTGCCTATGTGTGTGTGCGTATGTGTGTGTGTGCCTATGTGTGTGTGTGTGTGTGTGTGTGTGTGTGTGTGTGCCTGTGTGTGTGTGTGTGTGTGCGTGTGTGTGTGTGTGTGTGTGTGTGTGTGCCTATGTGTGTGTGCGTATGTGTGTGTGTGCCTATGTGTGTGTGTGTGTGTGCGTATGTGTGTGTGTGCCTATGTGTGTGTGTGTGTGTGTGTGCGTGCGTGTGTGCGTGCGTGCGTGTGTGTGTGTGTGTGTATTTGACAGTGTTTGTTATATCTCCACAGATAACTGCTCTTGAGGTGTGTGCGTGCCGTGGACTCATGCATCAATGCACGTGTGAACATGTGTTTGTGTCAAGAGATTAGTGCTTGCACGTCAAGTCAACTTTCACAGCTCCGCCAGTCAATATTTACCTCATGCAAATGTCTGATCATATAGACGTGCAACGCAACATAAGTCTCGCATTTTAGTGAACTCAGATCAAGGTGACCCTTCAGGAGTCTCAGAGCGAGAGCTCATCAGCGAGAGCTTCTGTGTGTAAGGAATACTCAAACTGAATTCATATGTTGAAGATCTGTCACTGAAGATCAGCTACAAGATGTTTCTCATGTTTCCTTTTTCTTTGTGTCAACACATTTTTTCTCTGCATTCAAGAGGAAATATGCTTTCAGCTCGGATGCTTGTTTAATTTTAATAAAAGCCTTTCAGAAAGATGAAATAAATGACCTGTTACCGGACAAGGACCAATTGAAGGGACAAATGAGACTGTATTTGAAAGACATGAATAGATCTTTTCATGTAATATAACCTGAAGCTTCTTTGATGGAGAACGTACGTCTGGTCACTCCTAGCAGAATAAACACAACCAGAGTCTGTAGCCAGCCACACATTGTCCTCCCGTCTGGACAAGAACTATAGATTGTCTCTCTCTGTTTGTGCTAAATAAGATCTGGCACGTGCGTCAGTATTGATCATCAAGTTATTACTCAATCTGATGGATGAATGATGATCGGATCCTGTGGACTGCTGGAGGATGTGATTTTACTGATATCTCAGATTCATCTCAAGCTTTAGAAGTTTCTTCTCTCAGAATTTATCAGACGAATGAATGTGTGATCGTGACGGTTAGTCATGAAATGATTAAACCTTCAAAGGACATTGTAAGTGTTTAAGAGCTGGAGGTAGTTCATGAGATCAAGAATACACGGGTCAAAAACATTAAAATGTCTAAATGAAAAGAAAAGAAAAAGGGTAAAAAGATAAAAAGAGATAAAAGTAGGAGGTAAAGTGTCTTCTTAATAGACAATCTTTTTTTTATAAATAAAAATTGTTTGATATAATGTTACATTGTCATTGAGTGTGACACAATATTTGTGTAAATAATTCTGACATGTGCATAATAAATATCCATATAAATAAAGGAGAACATGACTTGTGTAATAAAATGTTTATTGATGGATAGTGGCAAAAAAATTATAATTATAGGTCATGTGGGGTAAAATTTTTATAGATTCTAGGAGCAAATGTACGGTGTTACACTGGATGACATTTTAGGGACCGTCTTCTGTAAATCGGTGGAAATATTATAAAAAGGAATATGACATGTTTGATCCACATACACTCCCAGTTGATTGAAATTCTTCTTATTTTTTTTTTGTAGACAACATTATTTTTGGAGGGGTGTGTGTGTGTGTGTGTGTGTGTGTGTGTGTGTGTGTGTGTGCGTGCGTGCGTGCGTACGTGCGTGCGTGCGTGCGTGCGTGTGTGTGTGTGTGCGTGTGCCAGGGTGTGCCAGCGTGTGCCAGCGTGTCTGTGTGTTCGTGTGTGTTATTGAGAGCAGTGCTTGTTAAGGGGAAGAGTTGAGGCCATGACAGGTTTTGGCTCATCTGACCCAGTGGTGCTGTTTCAACATCAGTCTTTTAGTCTCTGAGCCTGGTGTGAGCGTCACAGCAAGCGGGACACATTAGGGGTGTCAGGGGACATAACAGGAACCAGCAGACATATCAATCAAGCTGGCAGTGAGTATTAGCAGAGACTCAGGACACAGGAATATGGTTGGTCATGTCCCTGTAGGTTTCAGGCTAATAAACGGATTAAAATCCACTTTCAGCCAAAGACAGAAAAGAATTTCTGCCATTCACAGAGAACACAGAGAATGAGGATGCTTTGGCTCTGGATGAAGACCAGCTCAACAGAGACCAAACTCGGTGTGTGTGTCTGTTTTTGTGTCTGAGTGTGTGCGTGTGTGTGTGTGTGTGTGTTTGTGTTGGACCGCTCAATGTGTTTAAAAGGACGTCTGTTGTGAAATGAGATCTACGAATCAATCCTCAATGAAACAACAGGCCAAAAACTCTCCGAATATCTGTGAAGAAATGAAGAAACGTCCCGCAGCTTTCAACGATAGAGTCTTTATTCTCTCAGCTTCTGTCTGAATTAGGAAGTGAACCATCAGCTGACATTTATTGAAGTCTTACAGATAATAAAAATGTGTTCCACACACTAAATCCAAACATCAAAATGACAGCCAAGTTACTGAAATAGCCTTTAGTTTGCAGATTTGAAAATAAAATCTACAATTCACTTTTACCAAATTATGACCCAAAAGAAGAATTTATGGCGGTATGATTCCACGAATCATGAAAGTTTCTTTTGCAAAGAAAATTCTCTATAGTGGACAAAATGTTCCACGTACAATAAAAAAATAAAGATTCTTTTAAGATCCTTTGACATAACAGATTTTCTGGAGAACCCAAAATGTTTTCTTGCTGTGAAGAATCGTCTTACACCGCGTCTGCACCGGCTTTAACGTGACAGGTCATGACAACAGTTCGGCTTTTATGGGATTTACGCTTTGCGCCGCATCTGGTTTGGACAAATGGCTGCTAATATATTCTATTGTCTTTTCTTCTATTGTCCGGTGGATATATGGTGTACCAAACATTATTTTTCAGAGTGTTGGAGGATGAGGCTGTATTCCATTGTTTCTAAATGAATCCTCAGATATCGTTCATCCTCTTTATATCTTTATAGAGAAAAGTTGAAATCCACAGCTCCATTAGGAAATGCTCGACAAGTAAAGCCCGGCTCAGGAAGTGTGTAGGAGTGGTTTGGTTGGGTATTGTCTAGCTCAGCTTTTGCTTTTAGTGTTCTGTCTAGCGTGGCGAGGAGAGAGGGCACTTTTGGGCCTGACCCTGTCACACTGAAGCTAAGATGTGTCCTGGGCCCCTCACCCACTCAAAGCTTTCATTCAGCTCTGTTCTGAGATCAGCGCCGGGGTCGCCCGCAGAAAGACGAGCCCTGAGTGCTGAGTTCTGGGGGGAGATGTTGTTTTGTAAAGGGGCCTGACAACTTCCGAAAGTTTCCTTGACCGCTTCCATAAGCCCTTCCCATGATGTTTCTTTGTTAGTAACGCATGAAATGCTGCTTAAACACAAAACATGCGTGGGGATTAAAGAGTGGCAGGAAAACTGACAGTTTAGCAGCTGGTTTTGACCTAAACATAATTTACAAGCGCAATATTGTCATTTAACAATATAAAGGTTTTTGCACTAGCAGGAACAATCTCCAAGCAAATAAATCTATACATCTTATCTTTATCACATCGAGTTTGTGATATCGACCCATAATAACTGTACAGAAACATCAATTCATCTAAATAAAACTGAAATGGAACGAGTTCGTTTTGACTTTATCAGAGATGTTTAATAATCTAAACGTTCATATTCATTTCTCAATCACTGAGAGTTATAAAGTCTAAAAAGTTCATCTTGGTGAAAACTTTGCCACTAAAATGTTATTTATTCAAATTCAAATATTTTAAAGTAATATCTCCAATCCTGTAAATTATGAGTCAGAACCTTTTACCAAAAAACTACCTGGGGATTTTTATTTACTTACATGATTTTAGCACATGTTATAATGAAATATAGAATGTTATTTTTGAAAGGTTTACTAAAAACTGGATTATTTTTGTCTTTAGTTCTCCATTGAATAATTCTTCGAGGAAACTTTGTGCATGGACAACAGATGCACAACAGTGTGTTTAAAGCACAGCTCATATCAGGATACATTTAATCCACTCACATTTCTAGTTATATATAAGCTAGAGTTCTAAAAAGTTATAATAGTTATTAATATATAAGTGATCATGTGTTTCAGGAGAGGAATGTTATAAAACATATTCTAATGTAAATTAAGCCTTATTAATCACAATAACAGTATCATGGGGATTAATATTAACCTGGATGCTTTTGTCCATAATGTCAAAAGTTGACTTTTATATTAATATTGTGTGTTAATTCATGATAAAATAAAAACAAAGGAACAAATGTATGTATTCAGCATTAAAGAATGGTGTGACGGACGGATTATGTGTTTAATACCGGATTGATGAATGCTTTTTACATTACATTAATGTTATTTACAAGTTTTTCATTTACACTTTAATAATCATTTAGAACCCAAATGAACTTAGCAAATTTTCTAAATGTTTAAATATTTTAAGGTACTGTTCAACTGTAAGACATTAAATAAATATAAACCGTTTCTTCACATGATTGAAGAACCAGAATGTCCTTTAATTCCAAATTATTCATGATTTACTCTTATTTTTAGAGATTTTTCTTTCAAAATGTTATCTGAAAAATACCTACTCATATTAATAAGATAATTTCATGAAAATAAATAAGTAAATGTATAAGCTAAAACTGCTGTACTATATATATACAGTATATATTCTATTCTTGTGATATTTACTAAGACACTGGCTTATTTGAGAGGGTATCTTGGTCTGGTCGGGTTTAAACAGGTTAAATTGGTTCTGGTTTTGCTACAGTAAATTGTTAGTTCTTCATTAAATTGGTCTTATAATTTCTCAGTACAGTTACAGGTTTGGCAACACACTCCCATTTTTTTTGCTCATATAAAATGTGTAGAATCCATCTGTCACTACTGAGACTCACACTCATTTATCTCTCTCTCTCTCTTCTGTCTGATTTGTCCATCTGTGTCTTGGGCTGGTGTACTGTAAAATATGAGGAATGACCTGCCGCCGTCTGCTGCTGTTGCTGTATAAAGGATGTCCCAACCTTCCCAGCCCCATTTCTCTCCCTGAAGGTGCCAAATTCAGCATTTGAATTATTCATTACACAGGCCTGTTCGGATAACGCCAGTGTGGCGCGTTCAGCTCCAGACGTGGACGGCTGCCATAGCACAGAGCGGACTCGTTCTAACCCGCCGAACACTCACAACCATCTGCCGAGGTTCAGCGTAGCAGCGTGTGCGGTGATGTTTGATTTTTTTTAACACTCTGTTCAGTGTGTGTCTTGGCGTGTCGCGTGGGCATTTCCTTCTGTTTTGATTCTAATGGTGTCGCGGGTACACGAGGCCGCCCGCGGCCTGAACCCGCTCGAGTAATATTCCTCGCTTGCTGGTAGCGCATCGATTGCGAGCGCGTCCGTTCTCTTAAATCTCATCAGTTTCTTCTTGCCAGGGCGGAGAAAAACAATATTCAGCAGCTGTAGGGTAACCTATGACCCTTCACTTTCTCTCTCCAAACATTCTGCTCTCCGTGTTGACTTTGTATGAGACAATCCATTACTCTTGATAAGCTCATTTTCTCGGTGTCTTATCGAGCTGTGAGCAGAAGCAGGACGACATGTGCCCGAGGTTCCTGAAGGGTCGATGGGGATGCTGCTGTAGGGCCAATGCAAACACTAATCAGCTTAATTTCAGCATCTCATCATCAGTCTCTCTCTCTCTCTCTCTCTCTCTCTCTCTGTGTATTAACCACACATGAGGGAACCGCAGTGCAGCGGAGGAAAAGTAAACTTGGAACCTTCTCTGACTTTCTGAGACATTCATTGCTGATGGTCACTATCAACGATGCTTTGAATACCTATGCAATAAAAGAATTTCTTAACAAAGCATTTGTCTTAAACATTTACTTGACCAGGAGCATGACAAGAACAAGATCATAGTAGATAGTGTTGTATGTATACTGAGCAGTATTCTGCGCGAACACTGACTGAGAGATGATCATTATTAATAACGGACTGTTGTGCGTCTGAATGAAACAGATAAACAGCAACTATGAGGAGTGTTTGGATTAACTGGCAAGAGTAACGTTCTACATCTCGTGGTTCAGCACACACCTTTATCTTTGTTCCCGCAATGAAAAAAAAAGACATTGGGTCTCCTAAACATCTCTGTTTTTACTAGACACCCTTGACATTATGACATGGAAAAGGTTTGCCAAGATACAGCAGTATGACATCTATACTAGAACATTTCTCAGTTAGTACTCAGTATTCTGTACTTTTACTGCAGGCCAGGAGTTGTCGGATTTGTGTACATCTTTAAAAGACACTTTAGATATCGATTCAGTAAAACAAGACTTGCATTGGAAAGATTTGTCTGTGTTTCAATTGAGTTTACATTTTCCGTTTGAGTGCAAAAGAAAAAAAACATGAGATCTATTTCCTGATGTTTTGCATGCGTTTCTGATCACGCTTAACAGGTCTTGTGTGTTTGTGAACCGAATCATGTCACGCTTTGTATAATTCAGGACAAACTGAAGTTCTGTTCATTCAAACAAAAGCACAGCTTCATCACGACTGATGCTCACACGATCCTCACACATGAACATTTCTCTCATCATTTACTGTTTAAACACACAAGTCTTATTTGCTTTTTTATTGGCAGAACACAGACTGACATTTTACACCCCGCAGGGCTTATTTATCAATCTAATATTCCAAAGATAGCACATCCAATAGCAGAAATCATCTTACAAAAGGGTTCAGCTTTTTACAAACGGTTGTATGTCGATAAATGTGGCAGTTGGACACAAAAACAAGTTAAAAGTCACAGCCCTATAAATGAAGCCATGCCTCATACCACACGCAAACACGTGACCAGATCCAAAGATAATTAAAATGTTGCACAATATGTGAAGGTCAAGGCACACACTGTAGTGAAGTGAAGTGACGTGACGTATTACCAAGTATGGTGTTCCATACTTGGAATTTGTGCTCTGCATTTAACCCATCCAGTAAGTGAACACACACACACTGTGAACACACACCCGGAGCAGTATATCTCAAACAAAGATCTTGGGAGGCATTTTTGGGCCAAAATAATAACAAATGAGTAATGTTGTTGAGTTTGATTGATTTCTGCATGAAACTCTGGAGAACCATACGTTTATAAATCCGTCATCTTCATCCACAAACTTATAACCAGCTCAAAAGTTGAGATAAATCTAGCATAAAAACTGTCAGGTGGACATCAAAGAGCAAAAAAGGACCTTCATGATCTGTGATCTTTCTGCACAACATGACATTGGTTTCTGACTATCTTACGTCCAGATTGATGATTGTCAAGTTATGTTCATTTGTTTCACAATCGTCCAGTTTATAAATGAAAGTGAAGCATAAATGTTCTGCAGACCGCTAATGTGCTATTTTACAAGATCTCTGGAAGCACATGACAACTTTAAATATAAGTCATTATTCTGCCCCACTACAGCTCACATCGTCTGCAAACATCAGGAGTCTGCTTGGACATCTGCCTGGAAACCAGACAGCTAAATTAAAATTAAAAATGATGTGCTGGTTATTGCTGGTTCACGGATCTATACTTCCAATTTCCACTTGAAGCTGTAGGGCATCCTGATACTCACTATATTAATACTAATAATGCTCTTCTGATTTCAGACGGACAGCATGAGGATTGGGATGCAGGGATGACTTGGAATGACCAATGTCAACGACACAAAGTTCTTATTCTGCATGTAGACAACTATAGAACTATAACTCTTGACATTCCAGTTGGATGCTGGAATAGGATTCAGTGTCCAGTGCGGTGTCTAATCTTATGAACCACAGCAGTACATTGTGGGAATTACCCTGCATGGCCTCTTTGCTGTTTCAGCATGTTTACATCTGTGCATCTCATGTGTGGAGGTGTTTTGCTTCAGAAGAGAGAGAGAGAGAGAGAGATCTGGTATATGACTCAGTATGAACATGCACTTACATGCCATATGTTGAAACAGGAAATTCATCATCCCCAGAATCACACGCGCACACACACACACACACACACACACACACACGCACGCACGCACGCACGCACGCACGCACGCACACACACACACACACACACAAACACACAAACACTCTGGCACACGCTGGCACACACACACACACACACACACACACGCACACACGCACACACACACACACACACACACACACACACACACACACACACACACACACACACACACACACACACACACACACACACACACACCTGTGCTTTATTACATTTACAGAAATGAACGTAGTTGAGAGTGATCTGGTGTCATTTATAAACACAGAGCTGAAAGCATCTGTCCAATTACACAGAAAGTGTTCGCTGTATTTCTCCATCACCGGATCTGATCAATTATATCAGTTTAGCCCATCAGATCCGGGTTTATTAACAACTGCTCACTCTATTCATACACAGCTCATATCTCTTCAAAAACATCATGTTTAAATGCCTGGTCGGAAATTCAAATGAAAACAAGAGTCTAAATAATTTCAGATGAGTGATTCTGATCACTAAAACGTGTGACAGATACAAATGTTCAATTATGTTGATATCTGAGGTATGAAACAGATGCTGGCATTGATGTATAATGTTTCAGAAGGCTGATCACAGATACAAACCAAAATCTGTTCTGTAGAATGAAATGACATTTACATCTGATATTCTTGCTCTCTAACTTCTCTCTGCTGGAAAGTATGTACTATAGAGCTTCACTATAGTATTATGAGTCTTAGTGGTATACACGCTCTCACCTGTTTTCTTCATTTATACTCGTAATTTACCGGTGATCTTACAACTTCTGTCGCTGGTAATTCTGAGTTTTAATTTATCAGAAGGTTCTGTACACACAGTAGGTACTGTATGCACTGAAGGCACTGTATAGACTGTATGGACTGTATAGACTGTATGGTCTGTATAGACGGTGTAGACTGTATGGACTGTATGGACTGTATGGACTGTATGGACTGTATGCACTGTATGGACTGTATGGACTGTATGGACTGTATGGTCTGTGTGGACTGTATGGACGGTATGGACTGTATGGACTGTATGGACTGTATGGACTGTATGGACTGTATGCACTGTATGGACTGTATGGACTGTATGCACTGTATGGACTATATGGACTGTATGGACTGTATGGACTGTATGGACTGTATGGACTGTATGGACTGTATGCACTGTATGGACTTTATGGACTGTATGGTCTGTGTGGACTGTATGGACTGTATGGACTGTATGGACTGTATGGACTATATGCACTGAATGGATTGTATGGACTGTATGGACTGTATGGACTGTATGCACTGTATGGACTGTATGGACTGTATGCACTGTATGGACTGTGTGGACTGTATGGACTGTATAGAATGTATGGACTGTATGGACTGTATGCACTGTATGGACTGTGTGGACTGTATGGACTGTATAGAATGTATGGACTGTATGGACTGTATGCACTGTATGCACTGTATGGACTGTGTGGACTGTATGGACTGTATAGAATGTATGGACTGTATGGACTGTATGCACTGTATGGACTGTATGGACTTTATGGACGGTATGGACTGTATGGACTGTATGGACTGTATGGACTGTATGCACTGTATGGACTGTATGGACTGTATGGACTGTATGGTCTGTGTGGACTGTATGGACGGTATGGACTGTATGGACTGTATGGACTGTATGGACTGTATGGACTGTATGCACTGTATGGACTGTATGGACTGTATGCACTGTATGGACTATATGGACTGTATGGACTGTATGGACTGTATGGACTGTATGGACTGTATGGACTGTATGCACTGTATGGACTTTATGGACTGTATGGTCTGTGTGGACTGTATGGACTGTATGGACTGTATGGACTGTATGGACTATATGAACTGAATGGATTGTATGGACTGTATGGACTGTATGGACTGTATGCACTGTATGGACTGTATGGACTGTATGCACTGTATGGACTGTGTGGACTGTATGGACTGTATAGAATGTATGGACTGTATGGACTGTATGCACTGTATGGACTGTGTGGACTGTATGGACTGTATAGAATGTATGGACTGTATGGACTGTATGCACTGTATGCACTGTATGGACTGTGTGGACTGTATGGACTGTATAGAATGTATGGACTGTATGGACTGTATGCACTGTATGGACTGTATGGACTGTATGGTCTGTGTGGACTGTATGGACTGTATGGACTGTATGGACTGTATGGAATGTATGGACTGTATGGACTGTATGCACTGTATGGTCTGTATAGACGGTGTAGACTGTATGGACTGTATGGACTGTATGGACTGTATGGACTGTATGGACTGTATGGAATGTATGGACTGTATAGACTGTGTGGACTGTATGGACTGTATAGACTGTATGGACTGTATGGACTGTATGGACTGTATAGATTGTATGGACTGTATGCACTGTATGGACTGTATGGACTGTATGGACTGTATGCACTGTATGGACTGTATGGACTGTATGGACTGTATAGACTGTATGGACTGTATGGACTGTATAGATTGTATGGACTGTATGGACTGTATGGACTGTATGGACTTTATGGACTGTATGGACTGTATGGACTGTATGCACTGTATGGACTGTACGGACTGTATGCACTGTATGGACTTTATGGACTTTATGGACTTTATGGACTGTATGGACTGTATGGACTGTATGCACTGTATGGACTGTACAGACTGTATGCACTGTATGGACTGTATGGACTGTATGGACTGTATGCACTGTATGGACTTTATGGACTGTATGGACTGTATGGACTTTATGGACTGTATGGACTGTATGGACTGTATGGACTGTATGCACTGTATGGACTTTATGGACTGTATGGACTGTATGGACTTTATGGACTGTATGGACTGTATGCACTGTATGGACTTTATGGACTGTATGGACTGTATGGACTGTATGGACTGTATGCACTGTATGGACTTTATGGACTGTATGGACTGTATGGACTTTATGGACTGTATGGACTGTATGGACTGTATAGACTGTATGGACTGTATGGACTGTATAGATTGTATGGACTGTATGGACTGTATGCACTGTATGGACTGTATGGACTTTATGGACTGTATGGACTGTATGGACTGTATGCACTGTATGGACTGTACGGACTGTATGCACTGTATGGACTTTATGGACTTTATGGACTTTATGGACTGTATGGACTGTATGGACTGTATGCACTGTATGGACTGTACAGACTGTATGCACTGTATGGACTGTATGGACTTTATGGACTTTATGGACTGTACGGACTGTATGCACTGTATGGACTTTATGGACTTTATGGACTTTATGGACTGTATGGACTGTATGGACTGTATGCACTGTATGGACTTTATGGACTGTATGGACTGTATGGACTTTATGGACTGTATGGACTGTATGGACTGTATGCACTGTATGGACTTTATGGACTGTATGGACTGTATGGACTTTATGGACTGTATGGACTGTATGCACTGTATGGACTTTATGGACTGTATGGACTGTATGGACTGTATGGACTGTATGCACTGTATGGACTTTATGGACTGTATGGACTGTATGGACTTTATGGACTGTATGGACTGTATGCACTGTATGGACTGTATGGACTGTATGGACTGTATGGACTTTATTGACTGTATGGACTTTATGGAGTGTATGCACTGAATGGATTGTATGGACTGTTTGGGCTGTACGGACTGTATGCACTGTATGTACTGTATGCACTGTATGGACTGTTCGGGCTGTACGGACTGTATGGACTGTATGGACTGTATAGATTGTATGGACTGTATGCACTGTATGGACTGTATGGACTGTATGGACTGTATGGACTGTATAGACTGTATGGACTGTATGGACTGTATAGATTGTATGGACTGTATGGACTGTATGCACTGTATGGACTTTATGGACTGTATGGACTGTATGGACTGTATGCACTGTATGGACTGTACGGACTGTATGCACTGTATGGACTTTATGGACTTTATGGACTTTATGGACTGTATGGACTGTATGCACTGTATGGACTGTACAGACTGTATGCACTGTATGGACTGTATGGACTGTATGCACTGTATGGACTTTATGGACTGTATGGACTGTATGGACTTTATGGACTGTATGGACTGTATGGACTGTATGGACTGTATGCACTGTATGGACTTTATGGACTGTATGGACTGTATGGACTTTATGGACTGTATGGACTGTATGCACTGTATGGACTTTATGGACTGTATGGACTGTATGGACTGTATGGACTGTATGCACTGTATGGACTTTATGGACTGTATGGACTGTATGGACTTTATGGACTGTATGGACTGTATGGACTGTATAGACTGTATGGACTGTATGGACTGTATAGATTGTATGGACTGTATGGACTGTATGCACTGTATGGACTGTATGGACTTTATGGACTGTATGGACTGTATGGACTGTATGCACTGTATGGACTGTACGGACTGTATGCACTGTATGGACTTTATGGACTTTATGGACTTTATGGACTGTATGGACTGTATGGACTGTATGCACTGTATGGACTGTACAGACTGTATGCACTGTATGGACTGTATGGACTGTATGGACTGTATGCACTGTATGGACTTTATGGACTGTATGGACTGTATGGACTTTATGGACTGTATGGACTGTATGGACTGTATGCACTGTATGGACTTTATGGACTGTATGGACTGTATGGACTTTATGGACTGTATGGACTGTATGCACTGTATGGACTTTATGGACTGTATGGACTGTATGGACTGTATGCACTGTATGGACTTTATGGACTGTATGGACTGTATGGACTTTATGGACTGTATGGACTGTATGCACTGTATGGACTGTATGGACTGTATGGACTGTATGGACTTTATTGACTGTATGGACTTTATGGAGTGTATGCACTGAATGGATTGTATGGACTGTTTGGGCTGTACGGACTGTATGCACTGTATGTACTGTATGCACTGTATGGACTGTTCGGGCTGTACGGACTGTATGCACTGTATGTACTGTATGCACTGTATGGACTTTATGGACTGTATGGACTTTATGGACTGTACGGACTGTATGGACTGTATGTACTGTATGCACTGTATGGACTTTATGGACTGTACGGACTGTATGCACTGTATGGACTTTATGGACCGTACGGACTGTATGCACTGTATGTACTGTATGGACTTTATGGACTCTATGGACTTTATGGACTGTACGGACTGTATGCACTGTATGGACTGTATGGACTTTATGGACTGTATGGACTTTATGGACTGTACGGACTGTATGCACTGTATGTACTGTATGCACTGTATGGACTTTATGGACTGTATGGACTGTATGCACTGTATGGACTGTATGGACTTTATGGACTGTATGGACTTTATGGACTGTACGGACTGTATACACTGTATGTACTGTATGCACTGTATGGACTGTATGGACTGTATGCACTGTATGGACTTTATGGACTGTATGGACTTTATGGACTGTATGTACTGTATGCACTGTATGGACTTTATGGACTGTATGGACTGTATGGACTGTATAGACTGTATGGACTGTATGCACTGAATGGACTGTATGGACTGTATGGACTTTATGGACTGTATGGACTTTATGGACTGTATGGACTGTATGGACTGTATGGACTGTATGGACTTTATGGACTGTATGGACTGTATGGACTGTATGGACTGTATGGACTTTATGGACTTTATGGACTGTATGTACTGTATGGACTGTATGGACTGTATGGACTTTATGGACTGTACAGACTGTATGTACTGTACGGACTGTATGGACTGTGTGTACTGTATGCACTGTATGGACTGTATGGACTGTATGGACTGTATGGACTTTATGGACTGTATGGACTTTATGGACTGTATGGACTGTATGGACTGTATGGACTGTATGCACTGTATGGACTTTATGGACTGTATGCACTGTATGGACTGTATGGACTGTATGGACTTTATGGACTGTATGGACTGTATGGACTGTATGGACTGTATGGACTTTATGGACTGTATGGACTGTATGGACTGTATGGACTGTATGGACTGTATGGACTGTATGGACTTTATGGACTGTATGGACTGTATGCACTGTATGGACTTTATGGACTGTATGCACTGTATGGACTGTATGGACTGTATGGACTGTATGGACTGTATGGACTTTATGGACTGTATGGACTGTATGCACTGTATGGACTTTATGGACTGTATGCACTGTATGGACTTTATGGACTGTATGGACTGTGATAAGTAGTTCAATGAGTTGTCTTTATGGTTTTTCTGTTAATTTAAGAAGAATATGTTTTGGTGTATACAGTCTATTGGCTAAACAGAACATTCACACAACAACATCATTATGTTCCTGTTTCATGGGTCAAAGGTCATTGAGTCAAACCAGCAAACCAGCAAATCAGCTGGCTGAAAAACAAAACAAAACAAAACAAAATGCACAACTAGAAATCAAACACAGCAAAACCATATACAAATCCATTCACGTCAGATATTTTGTATGTGTCAGCTCACACTCATTGTCTCACTCGCTGCTGATGATGGCAGTGAAAGGGATTGTGGGAAAGAGAGTTTATAAATTTTTTGAGTTTAAGTTACTCATATCACAAGTGCACAATGAGACTTATATCCATTTCTCCCTGCTCTTATATGCAGATCCATTACCTGATAGTGTTCGGGAGGCAGTTTAAATCTAGATTAAAAACCCATCTCTTTATCTGGCTTACACATAAATACTTACATGCTTCCAATATTCAAATCCGTTAAAGGATTTTTAGGCTGCATTTATTTTAGAAATCCGAAACCGAGAACACTCTCCACACTACACAATATATCTGCTATAACTTTAGTAGAATGGCATCTACGCTAATATTGGTCTGTTTCTCCTTCACAGCTCTTCGGAGCCACCGGATCCAGCCCGTATCCAGATCAGATGGCATTGCAGTCAACAGGATCCAGTGCGTATCCAGACCAGATTTTGGAGAAAGGACCCCTAGGGCCCGGAAGGATAGCGGAGACCAGGACGACTAGAACACCAGATGCAGATCCCTCGCAAGACCTTGCCTCAGATGACCAATAGGATGGGACCACTGGAGACAGATGATTCTTCTCTGGACCAGATGGTGGGTCCGGAACTAGAAAAGCCCTCTACAGCCCTTGAACAAAGCGAAGTCCAGTACAAGAACACCACGGATACCAATCCCCTGCGAAGACCTCGTCTGCGATGATCATCAGGATACGACCCGCACACAGATGTGTCTTCTTCATTCCGCTGCAGTCTGGACTTGAACTGCTGGATTCGTCTGGTCAGAGAAGAACTGGCCTCCCAACTGGGCCTGGTTTCTCCCAAGGTTCTCCATTTCTGTCACCAATGGAGTTTTGGTTTCCTTGCCACTGTTGCCTCTGGTTTGCTTAGTTGGGGTCATCTCATTTTCAACGATATCGTTGATTTGATTGAATGAAACGAACAGACACTTTTTAAAGTAAACAAAGAAGACATCAACGGATTGAAAATGTACAATTTTAGAACTTTCAGTCTGTTTGATAAAATGTAAATTTGAATGAGACTGGAGATAAAAACAGAAACAACTGAATTGTTTTAGAGTTTTAGACATTTGGTATCATGATAAATAATGCTGTTTTCTGTTCTCAAACCAATCTTTAAGAAGCACCGGTATATATTACACATTTCTTAAACAGAGAGTTTTATTTCAAAGCGTGTGTATGTGTGCATGTGCGTGTGTCTGTGTGTGTGTGTGTGTGTGTGTGTGTGTGTGTGTGTGTGCGCGCGTGCGTGCGTGCGTGTGTGTGTGTGTGTGTGTGTGTGTGTGCTTGTGTGCAAAAGTGAAAGTTGTGCAGTCTTAACACTTTTATTGGGTTCATTTACTGGATTGCTCCTCTAGTGTTTCGACTTTGTCAAGTCATTCTAAGTCTTTCTGTCACATCTGAGAGTGAGCTGTAGGTCAGAGTTTGAAATGGATCTGTCAGCAGGAGTCGAGCACATGTCTCAGAGCACATTTTCATTATTTTTCCTTTGCCTTTTTATTCATCTAATGGATTAAAACACATATCTTCTGCCAGCCCGGCATCTGAACTACAGCAATAGTCATCTCTTGACAGATCTTCAGATATGATGAAAACATTGCATCTGTGTTCACTGACCATAATATAACATGAGCAATTTCATAAGAATAGAATTCATCATCTCAATTACTGAAGTGAAGGGATTTATGAAATGATCACTAACATCTTTTAGTAGAAAATTAGTTGTCAGGAGCCTTGAGACTTATACAAAATCCAAGAAGATAGATAAAAAACATACTGGGATGTTTGACAGAAGAGATATTCATCAGTCATATGTTAGTGAACAGAATATTTCAGCTTATTTTTATATTCTTAAATTTAGAAATGTGGCAGATACTTTTATCCATGGTTACTTACATTACAGGATATCCAATGTACACACACAACTTTCAAAGAAAACTGGAATATAAAATATGAATAAAGAACACTTTTGAATGAAATCTATATCAATTTCTGTAAAACATGCAAAGCTGTAGGTCATGACACATACATGTCGTGATCTTATCCTGATTTACAACAGAAAGCTGATAATAATGACTCATATGTGAAGCTAGTGGGTAGAGTGATGTGATAACTGTCAGTTTGAGACATGAACACAAGTTAATAAAGAATATGATGACAGAGGGATAAATGTTTGGATGTTCGATGTGACTGCTTGACCTCTCTACTCGACAAGACTTTTGACAACATTACATGACAACTGTGTGTGTGTGTGTGTGTGTGTGTGTGTGTGTGTGTGTGTGTGTGTGTGTGTGTGTGTGTGTGTGTGTGTGTGTGTGTGTGTGTGTGTGTGTGTGTGTGTGTGTGTGTGTGTGTGTGTGTGTGTGTGAGGCTGCACTGCTGCAAGAGGTTAAGTTCTGGTTGCATGACGACCGTCTGTTATGCAAAATTCTTTTTGTTTTCCTTCCTATATCTTTGTGACACACCTAACCTATTGAAGTGAACAGATCAGCGTCATTCTCTAATGCTTCACTTTATGCTTATGCTTTAAAAATTGCTCTCTCTGTCCAGCCGTCTCAAAGCATTGCCTTACAGCCGGCGGCTGAAATTAAAAATGTCATGTATCTTTCAGATTCATTATGGGAAGGTTCATATAATATCAGTGTTTCTACCAGAGACAGAGTTCTGTGTGTGTGTGTGTGTGTGTGTGTGTGTGTGTGTGTGTGTGTGTGTGTGTGTGTGTGTGTGTGTGTGTGTGTGTGTGTGTGTGTGTGTGTGTGTGTGTGTGTGTGTGTGTGTGTGTGTGTGTGTGTGTGTGTGTGTGTGTGTGTGTGTGTGTGTGTGTGTGTGTGTGTGTCAGTTCAAAGGCTCAGGGTTTGTCTCATGTATTTATGTCGTCAGTATGATGTGATGAAAGCTGACTCAGACGCACAGGATCAGTGAAAACACACATGGATGTTTAAGGGTTACTTAAAGTATTTTGACATATGCTGTACAACAGGAGGAGTGTTCATCCACACACACACCCACACATGCAGGCACGCACAGACATGTGTGTGTGTGTGTGTGTGTGTGTGCGTCAGAGTTAGACACCACTCCGACTTAAGCAAAAGTTAAGCATGTCAACAGATGAATGATTTATTGCACGCAAACATATAGCATATGTAGACCTATGCATTCCTGCTGGTGTCAAACTAAAATCACATTAATGTTGAACACCAGGGGAAATGTTCATTATTTAAACCTCATTCAAACACTTTCTTTTGACCATGATTAATGTTGTAATGACATTGTTTTTCGTGTGCTGGTGAGTTGACACTGATATGTGTGTGATGTATTACAGGGCTAAGCTCAGGTCCTGAAGGGCCGCTGTCCTGCAGAGTTTAGTTTCAGCTCTAATCCATCACATCTAACCCAGACTCTCAGCTGGCCACTCTTTACTATTCTACGTGATTTTATTCTCAAACATTGTTCTTACTTTAGTTGTGTGTAAGAAATCAAGATCAGGTATACAAAGGTTTACATGGATCGTTTCTGTCTTTGTTTTAACATCTTTGTGTGTTTAATATCTCCGAGGATTAAAATAGATCTCCCACTGCTGAACCGACGCCAGCGTACCAACCCTGACTAACCCTAAACAACATTCTGAGACGACCCCTGATCACTCTTCACACCCACCGGGAACTCCGTTTGCCCACACTAACATAGTCATCTGAATGCCTAAGTGCTGTAACGGGAGTCCACAGAAGGGTTCAGAGAGACAGTGGTATGTAAGGTCGTAAAAGTGAGGAAGTTTACCAAATGTCCTTCAGAACTTCGAGCTTGCCGTGCCAAATCTGAAATAAAGTCTTGTTTGACTTTTCATTTACACAAACTGGATTAGTCTTTGTGTTTAATGGGATTCTTCGTTTAAGTCTTTCCTGTAAATCTAAAGTCCAGTGTTTCTGGAGTTAGAATGTCAGTAAAGCAATATCTTTTATCTGAAGGAAGAGCTGTAAAATAAGCATGAGGCTGTCATACTTTATGGATTTATGGGTGTATTCCTTGGATTGTTCCAGGTGAGCCAAATGGACCCAACTAAAAGTCCTTTTGAGGTTCAACAAATCACTTGACCCTTGATCCAGACAACCCTCCCAACACATGGCTTCCTCCTTACACGCTTTCAACCTTGCACGGTACTCAAGCCAATTCAGAATCAATCAGGACTACCAGCCACCCACTGAGAGTCTTCTAAAGCAGCACACGTGTGTGTGTGTGTGTGTGTGTGTGTGTGTGTGTGTGTGTGTGTGTGTGTGTGTGTGTGTGTGTGTGTGTGTGTGTGTGTGTGTGTGTGTGTGTGTGTGTGTGTGTGTGTGTGTGTGTGTGTGTGTGTGTGTGTGTGTGTGTGTGTGTGCGCGTGTGTACACTGGGATGGATTAAATGCAGAGCACATATTTCAACTATGGAACACCATACCTGGCCACACGTCATGTCATTTCAACTGTATTTGGGCAGTTCCAGTGTTATGGACATGTGATAAAAATAATATAAATGTTACCAGTAAACAAAGGCAACTCTTTATATGAGATAAACATAAGACAAATATCAGTCCATGCACAAGTTTTCTGTTTTAGAAAAGTAAATAAACCTGAGTTATAGACGTGACGTGTATGGCATAAACTCTACTGTAAAACTGAATCAAACTCCACCTCTCAGGATTGCTGGACATATGAGGGAAGGCTGTGAGTAAACACATTGAATACAATCCAGTTCTCAGTAAGGCCTCAATGTGACTTTGGTGATTTGTCATTGCTGAGTGACTTTACGGCAGGTCTGGTCTGGCTCTCTGTAGTTCTGCTCAGTGAGCTGATAATTTAACAATAATGCTCCGCTGTTAACCTGTTCTGACCTGATTCCATCATAAATACAGCCAGAGATGAAATGTAGGATCTGCTGCAGTGGACAGCTGTATTCAGCAGGGCCGAAGCATCAAAGCGTCAGTGCCATCTCGCTTTCAAGCTCTCTGGATAACAGAGGCGGATCAAGGGGGTTTGTCGATGACCAATTAATGCTTTCTTAAATTGCTCCTTCATGATGAGCTTCAGCACCCCGTGAAGTGACTCTGATGCGTCTGAGATTGAGACCGGCGTACTGAAGCAAATGACACCTTATTAAATATGAAGCTGTTGGGAAAGGTTGGTACAGACCTCGCTGTTCTGATGCAGGTTTATACACAGTTACTTAAGTCTTCTTAAGCACAGAATCATGTGTGTGTGTGTGTGTGCACGTGCGCGCGTGTATGTGTACGTGTGTGTGTACGTGTGTTTCGTTCTATGGGCGAGTCTCCCTGAGATTGAACTTTGGCCAATCTCTGTATGATCTCTTCTGATGGCTGATGTATGCACATTCATACAGTATGTACACACCTTCTGTAAGCAGAATCGTGTTTATTGCCTATGCTGTATATTTCTAGAGCTGGCCTTTGGGAAATAGAGATGCTCTATTAAGCTATATTTGTGTTTTCATTTACAATAAAGAGCAACATCATAAAATCACTCAATTCACATCGATGTCTGGTATATTTCATGGTAAAATCACTGGTTCATGGTGACGTTCAGTGTTCTTTGGATATTACAGACACGTTCAAGTTCAAGTATATCTTGCTGTATGTAGAATAATACACAATGTACTAGTAATATACTTATGTATACTTTTAATCACCAGTTTGGACTAGATTGGCTCACTTTTTAACTGTGGATATATGCTTAAATATAATGCAGGTAAAGTTAAAAAGTGAACCGATAACGCTGATTAAAGGACACTACTAGTTTACATGTTCATTCTGCAAATTCTGTTTCCTGGTGAACTATTTATAATATATCTTTATGAGTATATCCAAGATTGAAAACAAATGTAAATCAAAATACATTTATGTCACTATGAGCCAAGTATCCCATGTAATTTCATGTATATTTGTGGGTAGTACTAGAAAGAATATATGCATAGATTCGGGTTCAAAATATTATGATGAACTTCTTTGTTGTAATTGAAGACATGATGGACATTGGTGAAATGTGATTAAAGTTTAATTCCCAATGTAATGTGTTGAGCTGTTTAACTGGCTGTATTCTGGGCATGTGACCGGGTCACTGGAGGTGAGAGACAGACACAGATAGCCTGATGAGTTTCTGATGGTTCATGAATCTTTAAGGATTCTATTATTATCCGTGAACGGACAGCTGACCCATCTGCGGTAAAACTGTTCCTCTGCCAAAACCCACTAAAAATAACATTTCCTTTTTCCTGCTGCATGGTTTGCTACAGTTTTTGGGAGCAGTCCTTTAAAGATATCTTTAATATCTTCATCATTTTCAGTGTTGGGACAATTGCTTAAGAATATGATTTCTCAAGATGATAACTTCACCGTCTCTTTGCATACTTGCCAAAAGTTTTCAAATGAAACATCTTGGACCCAAATGTTCTAGGGTTGTTATCCACCCTTATTTAATACAGTAAGATTGTAAAACTCGTACTGTCGTATGTCTAAAATTGTATTTTGTATCTTTTTATTTCTTCTGGTGGAATTTTAAAAGCACCATCTTTAGAGAGTTTATCATACAGTTTATCAAGTCCCTTGATCTATGAAAGAGCAGCAGTGTTTCCCATTATTGAGACTGTAAAGCCTCTTTCCTTCAGAATGTTCAGAAGATGAGAGTTCATATCATTTGGAGCAAGACATGGCTAAAAGCATCTGTTTTTAACAGGCCCTGTCAGAAAAAACGAGATCTTTCAAACAGTCCATCGGTACGAACAGCGGGCCATAAGCACTCTGATGGTCATATCCCAACAGTCTTTGTCCTGACAGACATCTGAAAGCATTAGATGCTGGATTGAGTCTGAAAACATGCTTCCATCTTTCTTAAGTTGTTATCCACCAGAGGAAATTTCCCACCAGCCTAATCTCTCTGAGCATGTGATTCACTTTAATCTACATGCATGGATGAAGAGGTTGCTGTACTCTTAAAGATTAATGAACCCAATTTGCAAAACTGACCTTTTGCGGTCAGAGCGTGTGGCGGATAAAGCCTCTTAATTCCTGCAGCTCAAGTATGAGAGAGAGAGAGCAGAGAAAGAGAGAGAGAGAGAGAGAGAGAGAGAGAGAGAGAGAGAGAGAGAGAGAGAGAGAGAGAGAGAGACCAGAGAGAGAGAGACCAGAGAGAGAGAGACCAGAGAGAGAGAGAGAGAGAGAGAGAGAGACCAGAGAGAGAGACCAGAGAGAGAGACCAGAGAGAGAGACCAGAGAGAGACCAGAGAGAGAGAGAGACCAGAGAGAGAGAGAGAGAGAGAGAGAGAGAGAGACCAGAGAGAGAGACCAGAGAGAGAGACCAGAGAGAGAGAGAGAGAGAGAGAGAGACCACAGAGAGAGAGAGACCAGAGAGAGAGACCAGAGAGAGAGAGAGAGAGAGAAAGAGAGAGACCAGAGAGAGAGAGAGACCAGAGAGAGAGAGAGAGACCAGAGAGAGAGAGAGAGAGAGAGACCAGAGAGAGAGAGAGAGAGAGAGAGAGAGAGAGAGAGAGAGAGAGAGAGAGAGAGAGACCAGAGAGAGAGAGATAGACCAGAGAGAGAGAGAGAGAGAGAAAGAGAGAGACCAGAGAGAGAGAGAGAGAGAGAGAGAGAGAGAGAGAGAGAGAGAGAGAGACCAGAGAGAGAGACCAGAGAGAGAGAGCAGAGAAAGAGAGAGACCAGAGAGAGAGACCAGAGAGAGAGACCAGAGAGAGAGACCAGAGAGAGAGAGAGAGAGAGCGAGAGAAAGAGAGAGAGACCAGAGAGAGAGAGGACCAGAGAGAGAGAGAGAGAGCGAGAGAAAGAGAGAGCAGAGAAAGAGAGAGACCAGAGAGAGAGAGAGAGAGAGAGAGAGAGAGAGAGACCAGAGACCAGAGACCAGAGACCAGAGACCAGAGACCAGAGACCAGAGACCAGAGACCAGAGACCAGAGACCAGAGACCAGAGACCAGAGAGAGAGAGATACCAGAGAGAGAGAGAGAGACCAGAGAGAGAGAGAGAGATCAGGTCCTCTGATCACTTCAAGACATTTCAGAGGAAGAAGTCATGAGTCTTAACACTACCCCACATTCTCGACTCCACAACCCTTCAATCTGCCCACTTTTACACTAAAAATAATATAGCCCCAGAGATTCAATATCTGACCAGTTAACTCTCTCCACTCTTTCTTTCTCAAGAAAGACAAAGGAATGTTAAAAATACTGCTATAAATGAATGCATTTTAGTGTCGACATAAAGGAAAGAGTTATGCTGTTTTTTGTATTTCTTCTAAATATTAGCAGACACTTATACATCTTATGAATACATGAACTCTTATCAGCTTTAAGTGTGCATTGCACTAGTGTTTAACACATTTCTTTAGGAATTGTTGGATGTAAGCTCCACTACTAAAGTCCTGTTCTAATGACAGTCTATGGCCTACATTTGTACAGTAGATTTCAGTTTCTTCAGCATTTATATCTTATATCTATATGTCATATTGTTCTGAGCTTTACCTGAACGCATCAGATTCCTTATGTTCACTTGTTGATGATTAAATGAGGGAGAACAATTCTGTTCTGTGATTTAGGATTAGTCCATCACTCATTTGGTCATAGTTAGTTGTTATTGTGGAAAATAAGAATGAAAATTGTACATTAGCAAACTTCAGAACTTGAATCTCTTCTGCCCACATGTCTGTGTGTTCATGAGATTATTACTGAGAGTTTAAACTGTGTTTGCTTTCACATGGCCCACATTCAACCTATACTGTGATATTACTGTGATGTTAGGACATGGACTATTTTATTACTATCTGAAAAGTCCATCAAACATCGCATCAATGAACCACGGCTCAGTATTTTCTTTTGTACAGTAATAACATGCTGGAAAGCCACATTTCCTATCAGCAACGCATCCTCCTGAACTATAAACATTGTTGCATGGCAACAGAAAGAGGGAACAAATTCTTCAGAGAACTTTTTGTAAATCGTGAAGGAGCACAACATAGCTTCAGGAGCACTAGACAGGGAAAAGGACGGTTAGACCTGGTCTAAATTCTTCACATATTTAGGGGTCGTGATGTCGTGAGTGTTTTTTCGGCATCTTTGTGTCGGGAGAGAATGATGTCATTCTCTGGCACTCAGAACTCTGAAAGGCCTCCAGTAAGTTGGGTCGACCTGGGTCGAGTTCGTCCCCGCGCGAGCTCCTCCGATCTTCTGTTTGTCCACCGCTGCGGTTCAGAACGGATTTCACACTTTTCCTTTGAGCATTAATGAAAGAGGGCAGATTCCTTCCTGCCCACAAACTCTCTCACCGAACTGCCCGACAATCCTGGGAAAATCCAAACCTTTTGGCATCCTAACAAGCGCACCGGTTGGACTCACGCTCACACAGGGCTGGATGAGGGATTGTAAGTGTGTCCGCTGCCGGGCACGCTGTATGTTTGCTTTCTGTGGTTAGATGTATACGGCCATTGTTCGCTCTATGAGGCCTGACCCTGCCAGATGATGGAGAAGATAGAGAACCTTCTTTTCTGTTAAAAGACAAGTGGGCTCACTGGCACAGGCTGGCGTCCTGCCGGACGGTAGGACGTGCCAGGCCGTTTCACTCGTCGTGCCAGTTGAAGCGAGCGGCAGCCACAAACGTCTTTACCCTCACATAGGATGAATAGCTCTGACAGATGAGGAAAAAACACGTCAGATATTTGGAGTCTCTGCTCATCAGATAAAAGGATACAGTTGTGACCCTCAGTGGGTAGCAGAATATTTCTGAATGCAAACAACCAAAAGCGAAGAATTATGATCATGAGGAAGGGAAGGATAATGCATTTGCATCTTGTTTTATTCGTCCTTTTCTCATTGGTGCACTGCAAATAAAAACAATGTTTGTCTTCATAATTTTTTCATCAAAAAGCAATAGCTTTTGGGACTCTGAAATGACTTTTCAATTGATGTCCTTATCTCTACACCTCCTTCTCTTTAACCAGCTGTCATCATATACAGTCATGACCCAACTCTTCAGAAATGTGTTTGTTATGAGGAAAATACATGATAAACCCATGCATGTTGGTAGTGGCCAATTGGAGTATGGGCGACATTGACAGATGCCGAGGACGGCATTTTGCAGGGCGGCATTTGTTATCAGTCAATCATTTCATGTCATCATACTGTCAATTCAACTAATTGGGACTCGGAGAGGGTGAACGTCTCTCAGGGTGGTTCTTCATGACATGTTTCACTGAACAATCAGCTAATGACCAGTACACAGTTAGAGTGATTCAAAAGCAAACTGCTTCGTATTCTACAAATAGCTCTCTTGATACAATGGTGGTGTCATATGTTGATCTTAACATTCAAAAACTTTAGAAGGGCAAAGCGGGAGGTGAGCATGGGAAGTTCTAAATCAAACCAAAACATTATAAAGAAATAAGATATTGGGCAACACAGATTAGGAAGAGAAAAAAGAGAAACAAGCAAAACAATTCAAGTATGTATGCAGCTATTATCATAAAGTGTTTTTATATGGAGTATAATGACATAGATATGTATAGAGCATGGCACTAGTAGCACCAGAGTCATGAGTTCAATACCAGGGATTGTACATACTCAGTATCAAATGTTAATAAATATAATGCACTGTAATGTTCGTGGTATAAAAGCATCTGCCTAATGCATACATGTAAATATATTTCTCTTATGTGTGCTGCAGTCCACATTATTACGAAGCAAGCAATGTTCCGTTTTTCTATATTTTCATATTTATACAGGGCTTTGAAAAAATGTGTGAAACCTTTAACAAACAGTATTGTATTTCAGTGTAGTTTAAAGCCCGTCTTATATCCGAATTAACCGTGTGTTTGGAGAGATTTCTTAAAATGATGGTACCAGAAATTTTGCATTAAAAGTGAATGTCTGTGATTATGAAAACTTTCTTATTGGAAGTTAGGGGTGCAAAAGGGGAGTTTTACCTGGGCACCATCCAGACTGGACCACCACTGTGTGTTGACTTAAGGGGTAAATCTTGCCTCAGGTGCTTCTCCTGCCATTCATCTCCAAAAATCTCCCTTGATCTCTTGTCATTAAGAAACAATCTCTCTCTCTCTCTGGTCTCTCTGGTCTCTCTGGTCTCTCTCTCTGGTCTCTCTGGTCTCTCTGGTCTCTCTCTCTGGTCTCTCTCTCTCTCTCTCTCTCTGGTCTCTCTCTCTCTCTCTCTCTCTGTCTTTGATTGGGTTCCAGCTCTGTTCTGAATAAAGGTTTAGAGAACTCTGTTTCCACAAGTGAACAAAAGCAGTGAGAGTCGGAGAATGGAGCAGAGGCTCGGAGAGGGAGGAGAACAGAGCCGTGGAGAAAAGCTCTCAGTCTGTAGGAAACTAATCAGACTCTCGTTTAGCAAATGCAGACATTCCTGCTGATGAAAAGAGAAGAGATGTAGGGCGGGACAGGGTCCGATCGAGCCCCTCCAACTGCAGAACAACAGCACAGCCACTCCATTATCCACTGTACGGCCTCATTAACCAGCATTACACACGCACACACACACACACACACACACACACACACACACCACACACACACACACACACACACACACACACACACACACACACACACACACACACACACACGCACGTTCAAGTCCGAACGATTGTAGACAATATCATTTTTATGATTGTAATTTTACACTTGATGGTGATCTTTTGTGACATCTCTAAACTAAATCCAGCTCGAGCAGACACAGATTCAGATATGGTGTCCCTGGAAAGATCCATGTGGATGTATTCAAATCCTGATGTTAATTCAGTTAGAGCAGCACAGAAAACGGCCCTACGTCAGCTAAATGAATGCATTATTTAACAGCGGGCTGTTAGTGTTTTAGGGCATGGATTGAAGTTGTGGATTGTAATTGGACATTTAGCTGCAGTGGGATGATGCGTGCCAAGAAAGTGATTATTCAGTCTGTTCCCACACGCTCACCTCCACAGTGTTACCGACACAACTCAGATCAGCCCTTCCGCAAGCAGGAATCACCATCAACCCTATGGTCCATCTGAGATTTAGATGGAATATTTTAGAGTTTGTTATTAATGATTAATCTATGCAGGTCATTCGGTTTTCATCATTCCTCAAAATCTTTAAGTAAACCCGCGGGGAGACTGACTATATAAGTTTAGAATCTGGTGCGGCTTCACTGCAGAATACGATGTATATCAGAGATAAACTGCTGTGATTGGCTGTGTTTTGTGTGGGTTATTTTGCATCGTGTGTGGATAGACAAATCGATTGTCTCAGGGATCTTATTGCTTTGCGTTTGGTTGCCATGTGGTGTAGTATAATGTTGTTTGTTTTGAGCAGAATGAACTTTAAATGATTGTATTTTGATGATATAAAGAACGTTGTGTTATTTAAAGGTTTATTTTAATAATAGAAGAGCCACAATCTTTCTACAACATTTGATGGTGTTATAAAATAATGTCAATATTCTGTTGCAAGATATGGAACCAGCTTACGGCTACTTTTTCCCTTTCAGCAAATGAAAAATCAGTTCGAAATAATAAATTAACGCAGCTAAATTGCTTTTCTCAAGCATACATCAGTGAAAGTTTGCAAACAACACTGGAGCTCGGAAGATGAAATGTGTTTCGGTTCATTTACTTAAGCAATATAAAGGTCATTACTTTGATACTGACTGCTGGCAAACCTTCAGATCCACAGACCATCATCCATCATCATCCAGGTCTACAGACTTACGCTATTCAGATGCACTAGAATGAAATATTTACATGAACTAAATGCCTGGAGTGTTTCAGAAGTCTGATGCAAAGCACTTCGGTCAGCAAACATCCCAGATGACGTCCTGGCACACTTAAAGGAAGATGACACATGCATACGTCAAACCCCATGTGAAGATTGTTCTGGAATGATTGCTGGAAATAGACTGAACTGTGTCCAGAAGGGCAGACATGGAACCTGCATGACCTCTTCTGCATCTAATAGATACTGTATGTATGGCATATTTCAACTGTACCCTGCTAATGTGAAAAGACAGGAAACTGGTTTAACTTTCATGGTTTTACAAACTCACAAATTCTCCGACAGGGATTTTTTTAAGCGTCTGATGTCAAAGCATCCCAGTCAAGCATTTCATTTAACAGTTGATGTTAGTAAAAGCTTGTTCAAAGAGCTGATATCAAAAGCAACAGTAATACTCCAGATATTACAACCAGCAGAGGTCTATGATCTTATTATGTCTGTGATGAAGAGCGATTATTTCCCCTGTCATTTGCCCATTGCCATGTGTGTAAAGGATGGACATACACACTGCCACCTTAACCTATGGCCCATGTTACCAATCTTCCTACAGCAACTTTTACACGCACGAGAATAAACCCAATCCGTGAGGGTCCGCTGTATTGGTCCTCAGCACTAGTTCTTCGGTTCTTCTAACATCATTTAAGTACACAGCGTCTGTCTTTCATGTTTTTCAGTGTTTGATTCTTTAAATGAAAGGATGTAATGATGATGATTCATCTCAGAGCTGGTTAGTGTTGGGGTTAGTCGTGGTCACTGGGCAGAGAATCAGGTCTCTTTAAAGGCTTGCTTCTCTCTTGAGGCTTTATTCAGTGATGGATGTTTGGGTTTTACTAGTTCGGCTCATGATCAGCTGCTTGTGACTCAGAATCAGGGCAGGGCGGTGCGCTGAACTCTTAGTGTTCCTGAGAGGAATGTGTGGTGAACGTCTGCTGCTGTTCTGAGGATCCTCAGGCTCATTATTGCCATATGCTGCCATCACATGCAGGCACTAGGACATGTATTATACATGTGATCTAATAGAGCCTGACTCCACCGCCTTTAGCTTTCATCTCTACTCTACTGGATTTACAGAAATACACAATAATACCGCATTGCTTTTAAACATCTTTAGGTCATTATACATGTGTGTGTGTGTGTGTGTGTGTGTGTGTGTGTGTGTGTGTGTGTGTGTGTGTGTGTGTGTGTGTGTGTGTGTGTGTGTGTGTGTGTGTGTGTGTGTGTGTGTGTGTGTGTGTGTGTGTGTGTGTGTGTGTGCGTGCGTGTGTGTGTGTGTGAGTGTGTGTGTGTGTGTGTGCGTGTGTGTGTTTGATGTCAGAAGAAGGGATGTATCCTGTATTGATGTGGTTGAATTGGTGTGTCGTGTGTTTTATCAGACTATCGAGTGCATTAGGAGGAGATCAGCGCTAGCAGAATGATCGGTGTAAACTCAGTGGATCACAATGAGAAAACGACCGGCTGTGTGTGTTTGTTCAGGTCAATCTGAGGTCAATGTGATGATTTAGATCATCAAA